>JAJHUR010101084.1:0-45944 GCA_027495735.1 Lutjanus campechanus | reverse complement strand
ACACACTCACACATTCAAAAATTCTGAAGCCTACATATTATACAAACTCCTACTCAAACTTATTTCACACTAAAAAAGTCTAGTATGAATTCCTACAATTTGGTACTGACAAATATATTCTCATCACAAGTGAAAAGTTGAGTTCATAAGCTTACATATACTGTATGTATGTTCTGAGTGAAATAATAAAATAATGTCTTTGTGTAAAGTACAGAGCTGGAGTCTGGATGTGATTAGCCTAGCTTAGCATAAAGACTGGAAGCATGGGGAAACAGCCAGCCTAGTTCTGTATAAAATTCACAATTGCATTTTGTCTGTTTTAATCTGCGCAACAGATGCGTAACAATATGTGCACAACATTACCGGTTTCTACTGGCTGATACCAATAAGGAAAGAAAATAATATCTCACAGCTCTAACCCAACCAAATCTAACGGACGTCATTATGACAACCACAACAAGGAACAGTTCTGACTCTAATATACTGAGGCTTTTAAAAAGCATGTCGCCTCAGGATTCAAATGATATACTTTGACATCATCTGTCAAATCAGATATTATTATAACTGATATTCTCTGCTAATATATGCCGATAATGATATAGACCAATACAGCCAATATTTGCTAGCTATAGCAAAATCAGTGGATAATTTATCGTCTCTGATATTTATTGTGCATTTCTAAAAAAAAAAAATAATTTGTGGTTTTATTGGGAAATATTTCTTGTTGATCAACAGTCAGGTGGAGTGGGTGTGTGCAGCTGAAGTCATCTGTATCAGCGCAGCCCCGTCAAGATGTTGCACGTGTGGATTAACTCTTTTGTTCATCAATAAATAGTTACAACACAAAAATGCTGTTTATATTTCTGTTTGTGTACAGATTAAACTAATGAGAAGTGGCATATTAATTAGTGAGTTTCAGGGATGTTGATAGGTACAGTATATTTTTGGACAGAGTAGGTATTTCCCCCCTGCTTTTTATCTTTATGCTAAGCTGAGATGAAGTGTAACTTGTAGTGTATGAAGTGTAACTTCACCCCCAGGTCTGAGCCTATCTCCACCCACTGCACAATTTTGAAAAATGGTTAAAAAAAAAAAAAGTTGCAAGGAACCAAGGAGGGGGAGCAGGGAGGAGGCGCACATGACAATCAGTGTAGAGGGTGTGGCCTCGTAGCTTGTAGTCTGTGAGGTGAGATAACTGGTAGTCAGAGCCCACACTGTCAGAGGTGACCAGCCATGAGCAGCTGCTATCAGACTGTCTGTCTGCACTGGAAACACACAGTCTGTTGGAGCTTTAACAGTCACCATAAAGCACATTCATGCCCACAGTCTGTGTGTGGCAGGTTACCTGTGTTGTAGCTGAGCTAGCAAGGCAAGGCTCTCTGCTGTCTGTGTGTGTCTATGGGAGAGTGTCTATAATTTTATGTTGCATATTCAAGAAGACTGCTGGATCTGTCTTACTTTTACATCCAACTTAAAACTTCACTGTGGTGAATCCTACTGTTTATTACAGAATCATCAGTTGAGGGAGAGAATACAGCCCGGTGAAGCTTCTACAGCTGTCAAAAGTGCCCAAAGTGAAAAGCACTAAGTAGACAGTTCAGATCAGTGCAACTCCAGTGTAATGATGAGTCTCAATCAGTATATATTTGACAATGAGGCTGTTCCACAGACTCTGACACGAGCAGGGGCTGGAGGTGTGCCGCCAAACTGAGTAGAAGCAGATGTTTTTTTGTTTTGTTTTTTTAACTGTTGGGCAGGTGGGGGGGATTGGTTGGTGACAAAAGCTGCCACCATATACATCACCTGCCTCCAGATCAGCCAGTACTAAAATTCAATTACGGTACCTGGGTTTCTAGAAGTAGAGGACATCCACTGTGCCTATTTATAACACAATATATATGATTCAAATCATTTACACTAAAATGTTGAGATTTGGACCTGAATCAACACGACTATAAGCTTGTGTAGATTGGTTTTTGGCTGAAAAAATTGCTTTGGGGGTTTAGTTACTCTGTCACACGAGGACAGTAGTGTCTTATCGGTCTTCTACCTTGTGTTATGTTTTCTGACATGTCTCGATTTTTGAAAAGTCATGTTTTCTAAAAAGTTGTGTTTTCTAAAATGCTGAGGGTTTTTTTAAACTATTTTTTGTTTGTTCAATGTGTTTGTTAGATGTGTTTTCTGAAATGTTGTTTGTTCTGACCTTTAGGGCGTCTTATCCCAGAAAAGCAGCTAAATGCAGAAATATTGAAAAAAACATAATATCACAATAATAATTATTATTTACTTTTTTATTATTACAATGCAGTATGATGTTAAATGAGGTTTTCTTACATCTGGAACAAAACCATGAAGCTCTGGTTTCACATTAGCTCTCTATACAAATAAAAACAGCTCACATACATTTACTTGACTTGTTAACAATCCTGGCAGTGGAGAAATACAAGAGCAGACTGTTCTGGCTTTGTGACAGCCAATCACAAGCCTATTTGCTAAAAAGCTACTCCTTAGCTCTGGTTTAACTGGCTTGTGGGTAGAACAGCAGTGTGAGTAGAAACATGACTGAGGATATCCCAGCCTTACAGATGTTATATTGTTCACAGCTGCACCACTAATGCTGCCGGCGAACCTTTGAACCAATTCTGCGGTCAATCTACCTGTTTAATGTTTGAACACTTCACATGATCTGTGAGAGTTTAGCCTTGTGTCATGAGTCAACCTTGTACTGGGCTCCCCCACTATTAATCCATCAAAGCAGGACTTGCAATGACATTCCTCCAGGAGCATTTTCTCCAAGGCCACAGCCATGTTAGAGCAACTCAGGCAGTGCAATTAGCAACACACACCCCATTAATAACGCTTAACACGCACGGCGGAAGACTGAACGCAACATTAACTCTTGTGACTTTTACTCTGCCGTTGTGTTCCCTTCCTCATGTTGACAGATGGAGCGGCAGCCTCTTCTCAGAGGTCACATGTTTGAGGAGAGACGAGAGAAAGGCACGCGCAGGATTCTGTTTTTATCACATAGTAAGGCCATATCTAACATGGCGGTGACATATTTGTACACAAGATCAATAGTGTCCTTAAAGAACTGAGGTAACAAGTGAAGTTGGATGGCCATCTACTGAACTAGAATTATCACTTTGCTGTTGTATGTCTCTGTAATAGGGCTGAGCCATTTTGAAAAAATACCTAATTGTAATTATTTTGACTGATATTGGAAGGAATGCTGATTTCACCATTCCATCAAATCATTATTCTCATTTTCATTTAAAACATATCATTCTGGTGTGATTTTTGCAAGGATCTGTACCAGACAAAGATGTTTTCTTAAGTCTGTAAAAACATGATGTGTAGATCAAGACACTTCTGCAGCATGATGTTTAATTTAAAATGGTATGATAATACACATTTTGCATTTATCACATATTGGACCTCCTGCAATTTGAAAATTGCTGAAGGCCATATTGTGATTTCAATTAAATTTTGATTAATCGTTCAGCCCAATTCTGCAAACAAATCAAACTGCAGGTTACATCCATGTCTGTCCAGACTAATATAAGGTATGTAGGCGAGACTTTGAAGGAGTTTAATAAAAGTTATTAAGCAGTTTGGCCTTATGCCTCTAAAAAATGTATCTGCCCTGCAGCCACAGTGGTCTTGATGCCCCGCCCTCGGTGCACCAGTGAATTTGCTGTTTTCTGCTCTGCCTGTTTCCTGTCAATACAGTTTGTAGACACCAGTGTCTTTTGTTTAGATTCTGATTGGACAACATTAAAGGAAAAGCTTCGCACACAACCAGTGGTGAGTTAGACTTGGAGCCTGTTAGAAACTCCTGGAAGACTCAAGCTAGTTAAGTGTGATCACTCGCAGAAGAGACTCAGCATGAGTGTGGGAAAGACAGTATGTGAATCTGGACAGAAGTGTCGATGTGATATAAACTTTCTTTGACCATAAAGTGGGGCTGCGTGATAAAATAAAAAAAGTCACAAAAAATGTACTATCAGTGGGAATGATCATTTTTGCATTACAATTTTCATTTTTACTGAAAATAAAATCATAAAATCATCATGATCATGATTCTTTCATTTATAGAACAGGATGAAAAAATTATGATTTGGATACTGCACTTGGCCATATTGCTATTAATTGTGCAGCCATACCATGAAGCATGATGTTAGTGTACAATTCTGTGATTTACACTGCAGACTGGAGTCTCTGCTCACAGTGACAGACAGAGAGATCCATGTTACAGACACTTGTCTCCTCTGTGAAACATTTGTTTTATGTCTCTATGGAGGCCCATTATCCCCAATGTGATGGAAAAAAACATCTGTCAGTAATTTCAATGAAAACTTTTCTCAAAATAATGACTTAATATCTCAAAATATTAATATTATTATTTTCAGAATCAGAATCAGAATTATGATTCTGATTCTGAAAATAATAAGAACGTTTCTTATTATTCACTGACTATTTTGAGAAAGTTTCTCATTATTTGAGATACTAACTCATTATATATGACACACTATTTAGTACGACCTCTTTATATAGACTGACCTCTAATTGACTTCCAGTGTCCCTGCACTTCATGGTAACAATCAGGAAAAAAAATGTAAAAAAGTAAATTAAATTGATTATTTCTGTGGACTTGGTTTGATGGCCCTCTGCACTGGCATTTAGCCTTTGGTTTTGTCAGTGTTTTTGATGGCCTCTAAAATGATGAAATTCCAGGCCTGGTATTATGTTTTTTTTTTTTGGTGAAATGGAGGATATCACTACACTGTGTGATTCCATTGAACAATTTCCTGTGACAAACATGCTGTCTTCACTTAGAGACTATTTTTAGAGGGCTGATAATGAGCTTTGTCACATGGTGTAACAGCAATCACCTGAAGCTCCATATCAGCAAAACCAATGAGCTTGTGATAGACTACAATGCTTCAAATATGACAGTTGCTGCAAAAAAAAAAAGATAGAAATTCTAAAACGTGCATGCTTCACACACGTCTTCAACCTGGCAGCAGCACAAAAGAGCTCCACAATCAGCACAGTTTCTAGGTGAGCACCTGAGATTAGCGTCACCAATTCAGTGTCCAACCGAATGTGAAATGTGGTCACAATGTCCTCTTCTGTCCCTGAGTTGAATAAAGGCCAGAAAAGTGTTTTTGCGGATTATTATGATGTCACAGTGAAGTTTTGTTTCTAAAATGTCATCACTTCATCATTTTTTCCTTTTAGATATTTGTGTGAAATTTTGTCACGATTACTTTTGTTACGATTGTTTCAATTGTCGGATGTAAATATGATTATAGAGTGTGGTCTAGACCTACTCTATATGTAAAGTGTCTTGAGACAACTTTGTTGTGAATTGGCGCTATATAAATAAAATTTGATTTGATTTGATTTGATTTGACTTCGGCCAAGGAGGTTACGTTTTCAGTTTGTTCTTTTTGCCTACCAGCAGGATTACAGAAAAAACTACTGGCTCAATTTTAATGAAACTGGTTGAAGTGTGTGACTTAAATTAAGGAGTGGATCCAAATTCTAGGGGAGATACCCATTATTTTTCACTTTCGTTAACATTGTCAGACTGGGTGTTTTGCCTTAACGGCTGCTCAGCAAGTCTCTCGTTCAGGGAGTTTGAGCTAACCCAGAAGCTCACACGCACTGAGCTGAAAATGAGTGAGAACGTCAGCAGCAATGTTTAAGAACACAATGTGGAATATTTTCACAGCTAACTGGGGTTCAAGTTTGTGTAAAGCAACAATAAATGTGTGTTCTGTTATTTAAGCACCTAGTCAAATTTGAAAGATTAAAAAAATTGCTAATGCATAAAATTGGGTCTCGAAATTAGGAAAAAATGTACAGTTTTCTCTGCTCTGTCCGCTCCACCGTCTCAGTGTCAAACACCACTATGACCTGAAGACCATCTGAAACATGGACACTCGTAGGATAACTAACTACAAGGAACAGTGATGTTGGTGTTGATGATGTATATTGTGCGAGATGAGACATAACTCACTGAGTGCTTTCACACAAAGCCAAACTAAACTATGACAAACCCACCATAAACTGAGACTTTCTTGACTTGTAAAATTATGTTTTGAATTGACAAACAACAGTGTAGTAGTGTGTAGTTTGTGGCACGGTTCAAACAGAATAATTTTTAAAAAAAAAGGTCTCATGGTGCACACAAAAGAAAATCTAGCTTGTGATACAAGACTCTGGCCAATCACAGATCAGTTAGATTGTTGACTCTCATTGATGACCTAGGAATGATGGACTATATTTCAATAAGATTTCTCCAGAATTGAATACTGCACTTTTAAATCCCATTTTAAAATATAAATAACTGAAAATAATGCGTGAAACATAATCTAGTGACACACTCTTTCTTTAGCTTGATGGCTGAATGACACTGGTGGTTGTAGCCACTTCTACAAATCACAGATGGCACAGCTACACCAGGTGTCTTCTGCTGAGCCGATAAATCTCTGTTCATGTGGTCGGTTGTTTGTTGTTTGTTATTGGTGGTTGAATGCTGCCCAATAATCTTAGTTATGAAAAAAAAAAAAACAATATCATAAAGTTATCACCAATGTGCTGGTTCAGGAAAAGTACAAGTGGAGTCCCACTTGTACTTTTCCTGAACCAGCCTGTCCTCAGAATGTTTTCTGTGGGTTCTGTCTGTGCTGCTCACCTTGTTGTACTCCACATGCAGTTTTTCTTGCTCGCTCTCCAGCTTGTCTTTTAAGTTCTTCTGCTCGGAGATGTTGTCCTGGATCTGGATCATTCGCATGTTCCGCTCTGAATATCAATGGGGCAAAAATCAATAGCACGATCACAATCTATATACAGGAAAAAGCACATGAGAGAGTGTACTGATGGCAGATAGGCCCTGCGCTGCAGGCTAATGGAGTATGCTCTCAAGGTTACTGGCATGGCGTCTCACACATCTGGAATCACAATCATTTATTTGGGGAGAAAGTGCCTTTAAACAGCATTAAGACACGATAACTTCACCAACCTGTACAACAGTTTCAGAGATGAATGGCAAAACTCTTTCTGCTTAGTTCAAATTAAAATAAAGATGTGAAGCTTCTTACTATAGAATTGTATTGATGCTTTAATTGCAGATATATGAAAATAAGTGTGTGAAGCAGAATAAAACCATAAGAGAAGCTGTTTGCAAACATACAGATAAGCAGCTTGGCTGTTCTTCCTCAGGCAGCTCTGAAGACACACTGAATATAGGCTGCCTACATTAAAGAAACATTACATTTGTATTTTAATGTTAAAGCTGCCTGAGCATGTGAACCTGTGCTTCATTCTTCAAGAAGTGCTCTGTCTTTGTTTAGAGAGAATAAAAGGAGGATGATAGATAGTGCTCAGGTAATGCAGGCTTCCCCCGAGAAATTGGTTAGTGAGGGTGGGAAGAGCTGTAATAGGCCTAGTATTATATTTCATGAAAATGAAATTATATCCTCTGATGTTAGTGGACACGGTCTTTATTTAAAACAAGTCAGGGTGTCTCTGCTATAAAACCATGTAGGAAACCACACAACGTGTTTTTTATACCCACATACACCTACTAGAAGTATAGACTCAAAACTGGTCGAAAACAAAACAGAAAATCAAACCACAGCTAAGGGGCGGTGTCCATCAAAGTGGTTAGAATTATATGTTACAGTTCATTTATGTGTTTGCATTATCAACACATACTGACTGAAGAAATGTCTGCAGAGTGCAGCGTGCTCTGGTCCGGCTCTGGATGTAAGAAAAACTAAAAGTTTTAGCTATGAACTAAATATTACATTACTTATCAGGGATCCATTTACACGTTGTATCAAATATTGCAGCATCACCTTATGGGATCGGAAATGTAAATTTAATGCATATCCATACATTTCATTTGGAAAAAATATGATCACTATTCAAAACTATTGCTCATACTCTAGATATGGCAGCTACTTCTCTGTATTTTTAACTTTTTGCGCAATCTTTGAAGACATATTTAAAATGCGTTGGTTATTTTGTATTGTTTAACTTGTATATGTGTATTGGTTGTGGTTCTCATTACAGACTTCTAGCACATCCTCAGACACACTTTTATATTTTCTTTATGTCTTTTTTTATATTTATGTTTGTATGAAACAAATAAACTAATTTAATCTGTGCAGATGTATTTTTATCCTGATTCTTTTTCCTATCAGACACCCTGGGGCAGGGGTCTGCAAGTGATTCCTACATTCCCCAACTGTAAACATGTGTAGCGCACATTGAGTTTAAAAAAAAGTTTTTCATATTTTGTCAACTAAAATGTGCATCACAGGCTAAGTCTCAGTGCGTTTAGATTTTGCTGCCAGGCAGTCTCGAGTCTCCCTCAGCTATTAATGCAAAATCCCCCCCCCACCCCCCCAAAAAAAATGTCCCAGAGGCCTAAAATGGTGCTTCTGAGAGTAAAGGTTTTCTGACCCCTGCCCATAGGCTCCTCCTTGGCAGGGCAGAAAAAAATAAAAGGGCACAAGCATGCAGAACGTTGTGATGATTTTCTGGTGTATTCTGGTTGCATTAAAACTGTTTCATTATGTGACTTGAAATGCAACAACTTTTTCAGCTCTGCAATAAAACTGTTTAGAGACACCAGCTGGAGGCCAACCAGTTTTTGAACATGTGGGACAGCCTATATGACACTGCACCACGTTTTCTCGTGATTGATTAAAGGTCCTTTGATCAGATCAGCAGTATCTGGGAATGCATGGGTTGGAAGTTTGTTTTTTTGTCATACTGCAACTGAACTCACTCCCAAGTGTTTGCGTATATAGTTCTACAATCTGAGAGAGAATAAAGCGTTCTTTATGAAGCTGAATGTGAGTTTCCTCACCCAGGTAGTAGTTGACGAAGTCTGCAGTGAGGGCGGGCTGCTTGTGTTTCCTGCGTCCGTCCATGCTGGCGTTGGCGTCGGACGTGTCCACGGGGAAAATGTCGGTGCTGATGCCCATCAGCTCCGCCTTCCTCATCAGCTTCCTGATGGCCGAGGCACTGGAGGTGAGGGGTCGCGGCAGCTTCTCCCGGGGCACCCACGCCTGAGGCCGTGTGTTCCTGGACAGCTCTGCCTTCGCCCTGTACTGTTGCAGGCGGGTGGTGATTCGGGCCTGGAGGCGGGACACGCGCATGTTCACACACTCACACATTGGAAAGGCAATAAACTCTCAGTGAGTCAACAGTGACTTGTACATTATTTGTTTCCTGTAAATCAAAGCAAGCATAAAACAGGCAAGAATAATGTGGTATTCTAGGGCTGAACGATTTTGAAAAAATATCTAATTGTGATTATTTTTGACTGATATTGCAATTGTGATTGAGGTAATGATAATTTTTACATCATTATTCTTATTCTAATAGAAAAACATGTTTAAATGACTATGGTGTGATTTTTTTTTTTTGCAGGAATCTGTTCCAAATGAAGATGCTTTTTTAGGTCTGTAGAATCTGATCTGTGGGACAGGACATCACTGTCTCACCACATTCATATTTGTGTGTTGTTTTGTTTTGCTGTAGCTAATGATAATTATTAATTTCATATATACATTCATAATACATATTTACATTTGCACATCTTTGTTCAGCCCGAGAAACCCAGTATCGATCAACAGAGGTACAAACACACATGCACATTTAACAGCTGTTGTGACATTTGGCTGCTGCTGCTGATTCAAGATTCAAGAGTATTTATTGTCCTTATGCTTACACATAACAAAATTTTGTTTGGTAGCTCTCGGCACATAGTTAAAATAAAACACACAAAACAAGTAATAATAATAAATACACAAAAAATATGTGCACAAGAGTCAGCAACCATAAGGGGGATGATATGTGGAGATATATAAAGTGCAAACAGTGTAAGTCCCAGTCTTTAGGCGTGGTGGGTGTGTGCCTGCACAAGTCAGGATGTCTGAGTGTGTGTGTATCTATGGAGGGGGGGAGAGCATGCCTGAGTGTTTGTATGTTTGTCTGCAGGGGGGGTGGTGCGTAAAATGATGTCAAATGATATCATATGTCAAATTTTATATGAATGACAGATTGCTACCTGAGCTTCAGGTGTGAGCTGTTTCTCTCTCTCCTGCAGAGAGACCTTACAGTAAGACTGTAAGGCCAGGTAATTTTTCCTTTTCCACTTCCTGTCAAAGCGATCTGCGTGCTGTTTGCAGTACGCAAAGAAGGGATCAGCGATATCCTGAGGAAACAAAAACACATTGTAACAATTAGTAAAGAATGGGAACATTATCTTTTATAACTTTTACTATATTGATGGTTTACAAGCCTGGTCCCCCCTGTTCTGTCACAGGGAGGAAAACACAAAGAGCAGAATCTTTTGTCCAGCAAGTCTCACTGCAGTGGATGCCATGTTATTATATGATACATAATAATGCATTAATTATACTGATTAGTATTTTTTTTTCTGAAGTTGACATAAACACAACTGAACTATTGTGTCCTGTGATTAAATATATACAACAAGTGCACTTTAAGCACTTTAATCACTTAATCAATCATTGGTAGCATACATAATAACAGTCGATTAAATGTAATTTAAAAAAAAAAAAAATTTGCTCAACGTGTCTAGTTTTACTCAATCAAAGCTTTATTTCCACAGAAACATATTGCACATGGTCTGACAGCATTGCACGGCCTAAAGATGTAGACACCTATATATCAAACATAGAATTGAATATCAGCGGAGAGCGCTCATGGGAATAATCTCCATTATATTTCAGATCTTCACTGACAGGAGATTGCTTCAATTTTACATGACTGATCATAGTTAAAGAATCGTTATCATTCCTATCTGTGAGTCAGTGGCTTGTCAGATGATGTACAGCATAAAAAAGTAGTTTTACCCATCTGATGGTGAGGTCACACCAACATTTAAAATAAAGTTTTGGAGCTGACTGATAGTTAGCCAGCTAGCTTGGTGAGCTATTGTGACTAACATGTGCTAGCATGTTCCCAGCTGGTTATCTTGTAAGTATTTAGCTCAAACTCAAACCTCAGTCCTCGAGATCAAATTTTATTCACCCTCGAAAGAAAAGACATCTATATATTTACAATCTTTTATTCTAAGTGAAGAGCCCCAGCAGGGTTCAGACACAGTGGAGCCTTACAGGCTAATCTGCTGCTGCTGCTGCTGCTGCCTGCTGGTTTGTTGGGACAGGTCAGTACTGGGGACTGAATCAGTAGTGACCTGACTGACAAAATGAGCAGCATCACATTATAAAATTGATCACATTTGAAACTTTAAATGTTTCTGTTAGCTCTGAAACGTGTTAGCTACTATAATATCCATCAGTCAGTACCACAACCCAGTAAAAATGTACCAACTGTCTCTGTAAAATGAAGAATCATTTTGTTTCAATGATCACACAAAGAAAAAAAGTCATAGGTAAATCTACCAAACTTTTGATTGGGTGTGGCAGAAGTTTTGCCCTGAAGCCCAGTTTGAGTACTTGAAGTACATCCTGAACACACAAGCTGAATGACGGGTCTGGTCTCTCTCTGTGTTTGTTTATTTGTGTCCACATCATGAACCCTCACAGTTTGAATTTTGCCTCACTTTGGTTTTGTCAGTGAAACAGCTGCCGAGCAGCATGGCACCTAACACTGGGATTTATTTCACCCCTTTGGAAAGTGAAGTAATTGAGTAATAATGTGTCACTGTGGTTTGAATATGCAGGTTGTTTTTTCCCCTCACCTCCTCTGCTGCGGCCTCAGACAGGAGTCCCTCCCTCTGTGCACAGGTGACGTGGAAATAGGAGCGACACATTCCTGCATCGCAACTGATGCACACACCGGTCCTGGCGAAGCGGGCGTCCTCGCAGAAGCTGCACTCCTAAACGCAACAGACCAACAAAAACAAACAACGGGGAGAATTTAGGGTGGAGCTGCAACAAGACAGAGAAGAACTTCAGCTCTGAGACTGTTACTAATACAACAACTACTACTACTGCTGCTGCTGCTGCTGCTGCTGACACACAATATCAACTGCTGTCAACACTCTGACTGCAGGTGACATTTAATGCAAACAATTGACATTTGACAACTGATAATTCCACTGCTCTTATGCTGACAGTTCATCTTTTACTGTTCACTGTTTACTGTAAACGTACACTGATGAAAACACAATTATGAACATTAGATTCCATTTCTGCTATATTCTGCTAATAACTCTCCCTAAATCTTACACACTGGACCTTTGAGTGTTTGAGTTTTAACTCTCATACAACACCTTGCAAGAAAGAATGAAGATTTTACAACATTCTTTGAAAAGTCTGAAAGGTGTTTTCATGAGAATTGAGCATCCTCAAAATTTTACATTTTCTACTGGACGTTAACTAACCTGAAATGATGATGAAACACAACCAACATATCAAAAAAAAAACTAAAATTTATTAATACTAATTCTAGTTTTTAGTTTAATCTTGTAAGGAGCACCCGTAACGTCAACAATTTCCCCTCAGGGATCAATAAAGTATTTCTGATTCTGATTCTGATAGTTTTAGCTGAAAATGTAGAATCTGAGGATTTATATATATGAAAGACATGTAATTTATGAAATGTTTTGATTTTGTTTTTAATGTTTTTCATTTCTAAACTTGCTCTGTGTCAGAAAACACCATGGTCCCAGAGAAGAATTCACAAAAAGACTTCAAAATCTAAAACTAACAACACCTACTGATAACACAGTGTGTTTATATACATATTTATTTATTGATTGATTTATTGATTTTTTTTTTTCTTTATGAAAAAAATGTGTTCCTTTAAAGTTATGTCACAGATTTCCATCAACTCCATCAGACCTCTATAAAGATATGATTTATTCAGGCAGGGTAAAAAGTGTTAGCTATACCCCAGGGGACCCCTGTCTCACTTCCTGATTTAAAAAAAGGTGAGAATACTGCTCAAGCACTGATAAACTATCTGCTTTTAGACATATTCATTCATTAATATTTCTATCAGATGTGTCTCAACTATAACATGCCAACTCTGTAGTCCTTCTAAATCAAAGCTAAATAAGAATTATGGTTTAAAAATGTGTATTTTGATTAACATTAAGAGACCTCTGAGAAACTTTAAAAAATAAAATGGCTGCTCAACACAACTATGCTGTGAAATAAAAATATGTATCATTTTGTCAGTCAAAACCCCCTCAAAATATGGTTTTGTCCGAATTCAAACTGACTAAAAAAAAAAGATTACTTGCCTTGGCCCCGTATTTTGAATAATTCATCTCTGTGAGTGTCACTGGTCGGAGTTTATCGATGTCTCCGAACGCTACTCCAGGAACATAGAGCGCACAAACAACATGCACCCATCTGAAAACAAAGAGAAAGAAAATAAACTGGTTTGTTGAGGAGGAAGAGAACAAACTGCAGCACATCTGTACACAAATCATGATCTGAAACTGTTTCAAGATGAAAAGTGCTTTTTAAAAAAAAGGTGACATTTAAAATGTATTGATTTCTGGTCACTGATTTCAAGGAGAACAATCGAACTGATTAAAATCTGTGGCTGTGCTTATTTTTGCATTAAGTGCAGTGAATTACTGCAGACAATAAGAGACTTAATATCATGAAATTGGCTGCAGCGAGTTGCTCAGACACTTCAAAAAGAAATGGATTCATAGATTTATGTAGCCCCAGACTCCAGCTACAGTTTGGTGTGACACAATTTCAAATGCGGACTTTAGGGAAGAGAATCCGAAGTCCAATATAAAGATATCCATCTCTAGCAAGCAACAGCTTCACAGTTTAATTTGCTGTGTTTTTCATGCTCTAGTGAAGTAGTAAATTCGGGTGCAGCCTGGCTGAGGAGCACTATCAGCGATAACGTGGCTGAAGTCTCCACGCTTCACATAACACACTCTTTTCTCTCACTCCTTTTCTTCCTCTATCTCTTCTCTTCCCTCCATCCTCTTCTCTCACTCCTCTGCCAGTTCTCTCTCTCTCTCTCTCTCCTCCTTAATCCAACTTCCTCTTCTCTCCACTGCTGAGTATATGTACAATTTAGCTTGTACATATATTGCCTTCAGCATTTCAACCAGCTCAGGTCATTAACTGAGGCGTTATTTGTTTCTGAACACGTTCCACTCGCTGCCTCTCGTAAATGGCAACTGACCACCGGGTCAATGTGCTACTGTGTCCCACCTCCCGGCGTCCGTCTCCTTGAAGATGCCATCCTGGTTGGGGCACAGCTCGCAGCTGGGAGTCACTCCGTTCTTACAGGCGTCACAGAACCACGGCTCTGTTGAATTCTCTGAGGCGGAGCTCATGATGGAGTCACTCTCGCCGTCCACGCCGTAACATCCTGCAAGCACGGGAGAGGATTGCTGGTATTAACTTCATTGTTCATTAAAGTCAACACTTGTCCTATTGTCCATGTCAGTGCCGCTCATAAAGGGCGGTGACATGAACATTACGGTTTGTCACTACCCTCCAATAAGCAGAGGAAATACAAGCCAATGAACTGACTCGTCAGACCTCAGTGTCTGCAGCAAAGAACACTCCAGAAGTCTCAAGTCTCAGTTTATTATTTACTGTTTATCTAGTCTGTAAAGTTTAGTTTCAGGCACTTCCAAAAATGTTTAATCCCTTTTCATATTAATATTGTAATCATTCCATTTTGGCTGCAGCATTTAGATGCAATTTGCAGTAATCAAAGGGCTACACCAATTGCTTAGTATTGCACTTTTACTAAGTTGCAACTTGACTAGAATGGATCCAATTATACAGAGGACCAAAACTGCCAAAGTAAAAAATAAAGACAAATATTAAATATATAATTAATATGCAATTAAATCCATCAAAAATAGCAGTAGTAAAAATAAAGGTAAGCAATAACTATATAATTTGCTTCTGTATTTATTTAGCTTCATATCAATTCCCATTATCTCCTATTTATTTTCTAATTTTATTTATTAATGTATTTATTTTTAAATTAATTAATTCATACATTTATTTCTGTATTATCCCTTTGCATGTCTTCCCCTGCTTATTTCCCAGAGCTTATTTATTTATGCATTTTCTTTTTACATTTCTTCATGCTCTACTGCTTCATTCTGCAAACAAGGAAGCCTTCATTCAACGTGTGTCAGGTGGTCAACTTTTCACCCACTGACTGACAGCGAAAGTGCCTCGATTGACTATACATGCCTTGTTGCCACACTGGCCGGTGGGCAGGCTCACTATGGGTCTTTTTGGAAGTATCATGCACAGCACAGAATTGTCATAGGGTATTTGACAATTTTATATGGTATGGTTCATGGTATGGTTTTCCACAAACAATTTGGGTAATAATTTTACCGTTTACCTTTGCTCTGTCTTCAAAATACATTTACTGAAAGCCTACATTGTACTTGCACAGTGTGGGTCCGCGTGAAAAAATCAAATCGAATCACAATCAAAGGGTGACCTTTTGCACTCAGGCTCTGCTGGAACGTCTGTGTACCTCCAATCTGTTGAGACAACTCGGACTTGCCTGCAAGGCCACTATGCCAGAACAAACTGCGGTGACACCATCTGCGTATGTGGAACTTGTCCTCCTAGCAGACCCCATGAAGTGGTGTCTGCAGCTGTACTTGTATGCATCTGGGTACAATTCCATGTGGGTTTTTATATTCAGGTTTAGAGGACATAGGAGTTTGGTCACAACCCATCAGATTGTCTGACTGCTCATCTTTCTTGTCTGTCAGGCTTCTTTTTAGCAATGTTACCACATTCCACAGCTAAACTCTCAGCAGTTAACAAGGTGAGTACAAAATTAGTAAGACCAGGAATGACGGACAAACCTTTGAAAATAAAAAATCACCCGGTTATTAACATATGGTGCATTAGCAAGAAATATTGGACAAAGCATAAAACCCATGTGATTTTGTTTATTATAACTTGCATGCAGCACTACAATATCTGCCAGAAACTACAACTTTCTAGGTGCAGGTTTTCCTCTTACATTCCAGCTGAATTCACATTCAAGGAACATTCTGCTGTCCTGAGTGATGTCATTCTTCAACTGGATGACATCATCCATTAATCATCAAAACTGAATGTGAAGAGATGACCGCATGGACCTGCTCTGCCCTTCACTGCTGACAGAAGCATCAACACTGAAGGTAAAAACTGTCTCCATTGGGCAATCCTTGATTTGTGGCAAGACTTCAGCCTTTGTGTTTAAAACCAACATTTAAAAAAACAGGATGCTGTTGTCATTTAGGGGCTTTTCTTGGAAAACTACTTTAATATTTGGGGAGAAATCTGAAACCACTCAGCATCCAGATGCATATTAGCATTGATTTACTTTATTTCCTGCATTCAACTGACTCAACCCAGTGGACACTGTACAGCAGTGTCATTGCTGTTGACTGTACTGTTTTTGCTGAATTCTCACAGTCTGGGAACAAAGTAGAAGAAAGTAAGAAAGTAAAAAATAGACCTGTCTGCCTCTGGTCTTAAGCTGTCAATCTCCTGTGACACTGCTGCACCACAAATTGAACATTTGATAAAAAAATGAAGCAAGACGAAGCCAGGCGAAGGAATTTTAATGTTGTCCTCTTAATTTTCTGAGGTTGCCTAAACAATTACTTGGCTGATGTGGTTTCTATGGCAGCTATTACACCAGGCATACGTGCTCTTCACTACCAATGAGGGCAGCAATCAGTACTCTGCCTCCGTTGGGGAGATAACACTCTAACTCCTAATTCAGTCAACCAGCCTTCGGGCTTTTTGAGCAATGGGAAAGACTCACAAATCAAAAGCTCAATGTTCTGCATGCCCGTCACTGTGTGCCACACTGGGGAGTCGGGCAGCCCATCGAAAGCAAACACTGGGGCAGATGGAGTTGTTTATTCAGCTCTACACTTTGTTTGGTAGGTGCATGTCCTTTTCTGATTGAGAGACCATTTGCTGTGTGTCACGGTGAATCACTAATTTTGAACTCTTGCTCTTCAGAGGCTGCTGGGGTATTGCTTCAGTTTTTACAGGCCACTGCTTTTTTCTTGAGAGATCAACTCGAAGGCAGGACACACCAATCAAGCTGCTGATTATTCCTCTGGGGCTATTAAGTCACAGCTGGAATTCGTCCTGACCTTCAAAACGGAGGAACTACTTTGAATCTAACTACCCACGATATGGACATAACTACTGCCTATTTCTACCTCCATTTCCTCCACAGTATGTGGCAAGGGCAGGGGGCTAAGTCCTACCAGCTCCAATATAGCTCCACTCAACGTTTATTTTCTTAAAGAAAGGTATTACTGGAATACCTCTGGCAACAGTTGGGCGCTTCATCTTCACTGATTGGGCTTTGAACCGTGGAACTGGGGGTTGTGAACGACCACCATGCTGGTTTAACCGACTTACGGCTGAACCGTGGCACAAATCTTCGGTGTTCCTTTTGAACTGAGATACAAAGCTCAGACCGTTAAGCCACGGGTTGCTGGCTAATATGAGCTAAGCTGACAAAAAGTGATGACTACAGGATAGCTTCATAATCCCTGAAGGAAAGATTATCCTTGTCAGAAATGACGAGCTTGGCAGGAAAAAAAAAAGAAGGGCCAAGGTAGAGTTGACTGAACCAAGAGAAGTACTTTTAACTGCATTGAGATTTAATAGAAAGAACTGTTTGCTTGCCTTCAACAAAGGCTAACTGACGAGGTATGGATGCATCCCGCAGTGAGAATATGAGATCATGTGTATGAGGACATAGGAAAAGCTTGTTTTTCCATGGGATGAAAAGAAAAGTGATGAGCAGCTCACATAAATGAAGCAGCCATCTGTTATTCTGACAGCACATTGATGGCTCACATCTTCAGCTTGGCAGCAGTCTCCTACTAATCATCTATCTAGAGCTATCTACACACCCAAGAATACAAATGGGTGACAAATTAAAAGAAAAATATGAATTAATGAGTGAGGAAACATAATGAATGCAGATGCTTCCATGCAGGACACAATGGTCACGGAATGGCGTGATGATTATGTAAATGACGTGAATCGTATGCTATGGCCTCCATAGGCATCAGATCTCAACCCAGCTGAACACCTACGGCAGATTCTGTCACAATGTGTCAGACAACACCATCCACCCCGATCATCAGAACACTAAATGAGGGAATATCTTTCATCTTCATTGTTCCTCCAGTAGAGTTCCTCACACTTAATGAATCTATGACAAGGAGCACTGAAGCTGTTCTGGAGGCCTGTGGTGGAACAACATTGTAAAGCTATTTACAGAAATCAGCAACTAGGATACATCAGTATGGATAAATTATTTTGTATAGATAAATTGATTGGTCGAAAGTTCTTATATTCACCAACTGGAGTAAAAAAATCACAAATGTTTCTTGAAAAACTTGAGGCATAAATCAATTTTCATATAAATGTTGTAAAAGTTGTTGACATGTTTGTTTTTTTAAAGAAGAAATATGTAGCTGCAGCCATTGAGAATACAAAAATGAATACAGCACTCCAAATAGCAAGTTGGAGCCATAGACTTGACAAAAACAAGCAAGGACGAGTCCTCCACTGTAAGTTGATCAGCTGTTCATAACTGCCAGTTGTCTTTCAATGTAAAGTTAAGCTCTTTACCCTGAAAATAAAAGCCCACTGCTCTGAAATAGCAAACTCTGGTCAATGAGTTTAGTGGCTGCCTCGATGCCTGCCAAACTCCATTAATATTTTTCTCAGTTTAACAGTTATCTACAAGATTATTAATGATTTCTTATGACTCATGAACAGACACCTGCTCATTTGGTGACCACTGAGCATTAATTTGACCTCTGACTGATGTGAAATGGACATACAAAACACTTATTCAAACCTGTAGCATTCATGTCAAGTGAAGCGAGTATTTTGATTTAACATGTTTCCTTGATCTCTGATGATAAAATGTGATCATTTTATGACTTATTAGAGTAAATACCACAGACTTTAAACAGTCAAAGACACTCATAAAACCTATCAGCTCAAAATAATATTCAGGAAAATCTTGAGCTTCAGTTTGGGAAAATCAATATTAATGACCTGTTACTGCTGTAAGTTGCACCCATCAGCGGCAAAGACCATTGGACAGTATGTCTCAGGTATAAAGACATTTATGTGTAATTTGCAGCTGAATATTGTGCAGGTGTTTAATAAGTTGTATACCCTGTTAATTTGGATGGGTTTTGATTAGTCAGTGTTCATATTGTTCATCAAATCATTCTGAAAGTGATCCCAATGATATAGTTACAACTGAAAACAGTCCCCATCAAATGCACAATATCCTCCTGTTTGACTAATGTTTATTAAAACTCCAGTGGCCCATTACCCTGAAAACAAAAGCCCACTGCTCTGAAAATACACAGTCTGGACCGGTCTCACTGCCTGCCAAACTCCATTAACAATTTGCTTAATTTAACCATTATAAACAGCTACTCATACAAGATTATTCATGATTTCTTACGACTCGTAAACAGACACTAGCTCATTCTGTGAATGTTCGGCATTAATTTGAAGTGTAATTAATGTGAAATGGGAAAAATAAATGTTCCGGTCTGGAATAAACACTGCAGCTGGAGCGTTATTGTCAGAGTTGACTGCATTTCAACTTAACATGTTTCCTTGATCTCTGATGACATATCATGGTCATTTTATGATTTATTACAGTCAATATATTACATATTAATCCTTTAAACTCAAAAATGCATTTTGTATCCTATTGTTATTATTAATGATGACTTGATCATTGATTTTTGACGTGTTCAACTATCGGTTAAAGAAAATGCACAATTTTTTTTTATTTTTCTATATTAAACTTAACAAATAAAGTGACAGCAGAAATGAGAGCACATTTGTGGAAATAGTCGTAGAGTACATCTGAGTTAATTTCATTCTAATATAACATCAGTTTCACATCTTGGGACCAGAAAATAATGACAGCTTGGTAGTGATATATTAGTGACATTTACCTTTCCTCAGAGGAAACAAAAGAAAGCATCTGGATGTACAGAATACTAAATAACATAAAACCAGCGGAGCTTAATCTGTTTAAAAAAAAGGCCTTCTTTGGCATTTACAGTCAAAGACAAACACAAGTGAAGAACAAGGAGAACTTGTGGTATGGTAATGCTGTCTGCCTGTATGACTGGCCGGACTGTGATAATCAAAAGGCAGGCTGCTAAGAACAGACTCCTCCATGTGCTCTGTGTAGATTCTTGCTTTGTGGACTTCTGCCCATTCCAGCTTTTGATCTCTCACCCGGGTCTTGTGTGCCTACCTTTCATGTCAGCCTCTCTTCTCGTCTGAGAGGAAGTGATGGTGTCTGGACGGCGGCGCGAACGCAAGAACAAAGAGAAGCAGTGAAGTCGAGCAGCAAGACTGACTGGTATGAGCTCCAGATACTGACAGCTCATCTCTCATCTCTGCCTCAAAGTCCGTCCTCGTTTGACCTTGTCTTAACCTTGGACAAGGTACTTTGTGATCTCTGAAATGAGCTAACATGAGTCCACCTTTTGAGCAGAGATGCCTGATATTATCTCCAGCATCAGGGCTATCACTTATCCAACATGCAAGAGCACAAATAAGCAAATTAAACTGTCATGCTGATTCTTCAAAGGACAGGATTATTTTATTGATTATTTTTCTGTTGCTCCATTAATCATTTAGTCTACAGACTGCAGAAAATAGTGAATAATGCAGATTATGATAGCCCAGACTACATAGTGATGTCTTACAATTGCTTATTTTGTCCAACCAACAAACCAAAACCCAAATATATTGTAGGGTTAGGCGACTGGACAAATATATCGCCTATCAACAATGGACCGGATCCGTTGTCCGTTGCTTTTTGGGAAGATTTTTGTCATTTTATTTTGCTAATGTAATGGTCTCCAGACTGACTGTTCAATCTTTTAATGCTGTGAGTTTTACATGATTTTCTGTCGAGTTTGAATGAAGAGAGTTTAACAAGGAGTTCACGAGCCAATTAAGCTCATTTTAGTCTGGTAAAAGAGAGAAGCAGTGCACGGTTTTTCCTTCGTCTTCTCTCTCTTTTCTTTTTAGTATTTTTTGGCCGTTTATGCCTCTAATTGTATAGGGCAGCTAAAGATATAACAGGAAAGAGAGAGAGTCGGGGAAAGACACACAACAAAGGGCCGTAGGCAGGAGTCGACTCCACAGCTGCTGCAGAGGACCCACAGCCTCAGTACATTCTACCAACTGAGCTGACAGACCACCAGAATGTTTCATTTCTTGACACTTGGTGAGTTCTTTTTGTTCACTGGACATAGTAAAGGTATGTAGTGATATATTATCACCGATCTCCGGTTAATGATGGGCGGACGGTGGCTGGTAACTCATCATTCAACCCTACTATGCTGTTATTTTTTATTTCAGCTAAACAGTTCCATCGTGATCACAGTATAGTTAAGGCAGTGGGATTCATTAGAAGGTACAGGTGCATGTTATCAGTATAAAAGTAACACTAGAAGCCATTGCAGTAAATACGATAATACACCAGTTCTTCCTTTTTTGCTGATCAGAAAAATTATGTGATACTTGACTCCAAATGGTGATACAATCTGAACAGAGAATTTTGTGATCTGCTGCACCCCTAGAGCATATAGCAAAAATAAAGAAGGGCCCAAACCCCTGAGGCACTCCAAACCAAATTAAAGCTGGTTCCAGAAATTGGAATGTAACAGTCACTTGTATCAAATGCTGCACATAATTCTAGCAAAACAGAGCCGATGCCACAACCTGCATTCATGAAGTCAGCACCCTTAAGAGGGCATTATTAATATACTGCAATGTTTAGTTTAAAGTGATACGAAGTACAGAAAAGCAACAGGTGCTCAAATTGAGATGCTCCAATCAGCAAATGTTTTGCCATTTTTTCTCTTGATAAATGACTTCAGTAATTTAATTAGAAAAATGTTGCTGAATTACTTTCTTACATTTGACAGGAAGTGTTAAATGAACTAATCCTTTCATTTAGAACATTATAACTCTCCACTCCAGAGAAAACACTAGCGTTTGTTAAGTTCAGCAGGCTGTTGCACAATGAACTACATGGACTCGACTGGTGCTGAAAGGTGGAACTGTGGAACAGAGGAAAGGTCAAAGTGTTTTTTTTTTCTTCTGTCTTTTTCACGCTTTCCCAAACACAAGGCATCAAACACAACGCTTCAGACGCCATTGTTTGTTTACATTCTTGCTTCCAGAAGTTGGTCCCTGGCGCCATCTCCCCAATGACATTGCACCTGTTGTGATGCCAAGCTGTGATTGATCAGGGACCAACGTGTAATCTGTCATGTCTTTCAGCCACGTTATAGCAAGAATTTATGACTATAATCAGCTCATCTGACACAGTGACCATCTGAAGAACAAAAAATTGGGTTGTCTGAGTCCGTCATTAGTTAAGTTGCACTATAAGTTTAGTTAGACCAACTGTTACCACGTAACATTAGTATTATTAGTAGTGACTTTACAGTCAAATGTTACTTACATTCAGCTGCTGACACAGGCTACAGAAGCATAACAACTATTATTGTGCGAAATAAACGCTGCTTTGTTTCAGTAGTTGTTCTTTCTCTACCTATAAGGAATACTTCTGGCATTTGTTCAACTGTTATCTGCCCAATAAATGGTCATTAGCACTGGTATATCTGAAGCAATTTGTTCTAAAATTGGTGCGACATTATGAGTTTACACAGAGAATTTGCTTTTATTGTAGAAACTACAGTCTCTCACTGTGTCAGCACACAGACTGTGTATTACCGTCTACACAAGCATTTTTCTATCATTTCATGCACTGAGATGCATGCTCAAAAAATTATCAAATAAAATTCATTTCTGATAAAACACAGCCTCATCAACAATTGTGCTTATGGGAGGACAGGACATACTTTCAGTGCCAGGTCAAACTAGCCTGCCTCAGCATAGTGCTTCTTCATAATCAAATAGCTGGATCTCAAGGTAGCAAGATTACAGTTCAGCTCTCCTCTAAATAAATGCCTGGAAAGGCCTGAATTCATTAATGCCAGCAACACCTTAGATCACAGTGCAGTGCCTAAAAATGACTGGATAACAACTACACAATTCAAGACCTGGGAAAATATGGCTCCCCACTCAGTATGTGAACTGCTCTTAGCCTTACCTTTAACTGTAATTTTCCTCGGGTGACACTACCAGGAGCTATCGCCCCTGACAACACAGCTCACAGGTCACGAGGGTACACAAACCCCGCCACCAAATTAAGGCGGCAATTCCTGGATCTCTTCCTACATGATGACATGACTGGTAACACTTCAATGAATCTGCAGGACTACTGAAAATGGAATACATTCTTTGCCAAGTCTAACCATTAATCTTTAGCATTCATTTTTGAGAATTGTGACAAAATCGGTAATTTTAGGGGGTTTTGATTTTTACTTTTCAATTACATTGGAAACTATATTTTCAAAGATTAAACTCTTGGCTTGTAACAGGCCAACTTCCACTTGACAAAATGCTACGTTTCTTCGTTTCACATCAGAGTCACTGTGAGTAGAGTCGTCTTAATGCTATTTGAAATACATGTTTTTAAACCATAATTCTTTAGGCTTGCAACGATTAGTCAAACAATGACAAAATTAGTTGCCAATTAATTTATTTGTTGACAATTTGTTTTTAATGTGTATCTGAACTAAGCATTGTTTTTCCAGAGCTGATGGAAGTAGCAAGTGAGCCATCTTCCCATTCCTTCCCATCTTTGCTGAGAGGTGCACATGAGTAATAGCGACTGGGAAGCGTCGGGTAAACTGACCAGAGCAGAATGGCTAAATTCTGGGTGCATTTCACCCTCAAAGCACTGAAAAAAAGGATCACCTACAAGATTTGCAAGGCAGACCTCGCTTATCATGGGAGCAAGTCTGTAATGCACCAACATTTGCAGAGGAGGCATGTTGGAGGTGTGGACGATATGGACAGACAGCAAAATAGCTTGCTAGCTAGCCTGCAGTAAAGAGGCAGGACAACTTTGTCTGTAATGTACGTGCATGCAGGATTCCAGAATCTAGAACAAAGAAAATGGCTTGAATCTAAGTCTTTCCCATTTTGAAGACTTTTAGCACATTTTTTAATTGTTTGAAGTTGTGAATTATTATCATGGACAAGAATGTTTTCTGGCACAAAGCAAGTTTAGAAAGCAGACCCAAACATTTCATAAATTACATAAATTTCATATATATAAATCCAAGTTTTCTTCGCTAGGACATGATTTGCACCAGTTCTCAAGTATGGGTGACATCTAAACTAAGGAGAATGAACAGGAATCCTGGAGATGAAATGCTGGGCTGTAAATCTCAAAGATAAGATCATTAAACAATTAAAATGCCAAAACCACAACAGATCTCTCCATTTTGAGCACAAGTACACAGCAACTCAAAACGTATTGCTAGAATTAAGTTCCATATTTTACCGCCCCAGAAAACACCACTCACGTCCTTGGAGAGGAAGATAGGAACTGGCCGCAAGTGCTGCCACTGCCTCGTCTCTCTCAAGCCTCCACTGCAAACCACTTAGTCTCCCTTCTGTGTCTTTTCAGGGAGATTAAACATGTCTCAAAGGAAGAAAATATCAACCAACCAAAGGAACAAGATAAATTTAAGACCTGCTCCTAATATCTCATGTCTGCTATGGAGAATTGGTGATTAGGGCTGTGTGTGTGTGTGTGTGTGTGTGTGTGTGTGTGTGTGTGTGTGTGTGTGTGTGTGTGTGTGTGTGTGTGTCATCAGAGGGTGTGTGAGTTTGACTGTCTGAGATAATCTAACAAGTCCTGCTTGAACCTCAAAGGTGTTCGCCGCTTCAAGGCTAAACTCTGATACAGTTCAGCCAATCACAGTGCTGTTCGACTGTGTCAGTGCTGTGCAAGTCAATGTGAGTGTGTGATGTTATGTTATGTGTGATCACAGGCCTGTGAACATTGTAGCTGATTATGTAACCCAATGAATGTCTGTGAACTGTCATTGTTTTTCATTGCTCATCATTACAGTGGTATTATTACATTTGTAAAGCAGTTTGAACTGTGTGCTATATAAATAAATGACCTTATGTTAACTATCTCAGGAGGAAAACAATAAATGGTGACTCAATATGGATCAGTGTGGTACAAGGTGCAGTTTAACAGTGCATCATATATGTCATCCATGAATGTTGTTTTCTACGTCAGAACAGTAGACAGTGTTTTAAAGGGCTACATTTTTTGACAGCTAAATTGATTTTTTACACATATATTCAACTAACTAGAGCTTTGTCTGTTAATTCAATGCTATCATATATTTGGAATATAATTGGAGTAGAATGTGAAATGTCTTTTGGGTTGTTTTATGTGAAGCAACTGTCTAACTTTGTGTCAAACATTTATATTTCTGTGATTTTTTTTTTTTTCTTACTGTACGTTAAGTAACAGACAATAGTAGTGGTGCTGTAATATTATTTTAACAAACAAATCCATTTTACTTCACATGCTTAACATAAAATGACATGTGCACTCAGACTTCTAAGCACAAAGTTCCTCTGATCTGTGGGAACAAACTAATAGCTCTTGACTTCACATTGCTAACTCAGTCTCTTACTCCGGCTTCAACACTCTACACTGAGCAGCTACAGACACCTCAAAGCGTCAAACCTCACAGCTTTCAAAGTTCAATTTCCTATGTGAAGGATGTTAATTTAAATGCTCACATTTGTGCTGTGTGCAGGCTCAGGGGCTCTATACATTTTGGCCTAATATCATGTTTTACATTATTTTCTCATGGCACCAGCTTGATGAGCAAAGACAGCTAAATGTAGCACAAACATAAGAAAGCACAAACCATTAGTACATAACTAAATCAAGAAGTAGTTTTCATCATTTGACTTGGAAAATTCAAATTTTCGTATAGCTCTACTGTCATATCTCATCAGTTATATTGATATAGTCCAAAAAATATGAGAGCTTTACAATCTGTTCAGGTTCTCGGAGCACGAGATGAAGTCTTCACATTGCTTGTTTGCTCTGACCTACAGCCCAAACCCTGAAGATGTTCAATTTACAAACCTATGAAAAGCAGCAAATCTTCACATTAGAGAGGCTGGAATCAGTGGATGTCTGTCTTTTTGTTTGATAAATGATTTCAACAATCAATCAATTATTCATCAAACTTGTATCAAATAATTGTCTGTCAACTGCTAATCAATCATTTCATTGCCACAACTAACTAGAAGAGCTAAACTGCTGGACTGTATAAACAGTTTCTGTCTCTCTTTGTCTGGTGCTTTTAAATCAGTACAACAAGAGGAAATAAACTAATAAATAAAGTGATTGAAAATTAGTGGTGTCACATTGATCCACTCTGCATGGTCAGCCTTAACTATAGATGTCTGGGAGAGCTTTAATCCAAAAGAGATGACTCACAAAGTCATTGATCTTGTTTCCAAGCAGTCAGGCTCACTCAGCTTATAAAGCTGAGACAGAGGTTTATTCTCTCCTCAACCTCAGTTACACACTTCCTGATGCAATAATACATCAACACAAGAGGGAAATCAATTCTGTCCATGTTACCAGATAACTGTTTACATTTACAAATTCTGTCTGCTGGTCCGTTTGCCTGCGCACACGCCCCCTTGAATCAACAATCTGGAAACTTTGGTGACGTCAGACAGAGACGAAACTTACAGATCTGTGTATGATGACGAGTATTTATCATAAAGTCAGAGGGCTACGCAAATTACAACAAAAAACCAACAATGAACGGGACTATGCTGGGACATGGACTTGAAATATGGGAGAAACTCCAGAAACCTGATTACTTAAGATAATCCACACCCCTTGATATGAACAGTTTCATATAGAACTACTTTCTTTCTAGTAGAAATGAAAGTAGTTCGGGAGGATTTTAAATCAGAAAGAAAGTAGTTCCTAAATGAAACTGTTCACAACAAGGTCTGTGCATCATCTTGAGTAACCTGGTCATGATTTAGCAATCTATTTTCTTATTGCTATTGATGACATGTCTATTGCTGATAGATATCGCTATTGATTTGTCACCCAGGCCTATGCAAAAGTGTTTATACTTACTCCAAATGGCCAAAAAGCTTGCAGTCAGAGCTGCAACCCACTGCCTCTCCAGTCTCTCTCTAAAACATGATGTTTTTCCCTGTCTTTGTAGTCTCAATGCAGTGAGTCACAAGCACACACATTCATGGTGTTGCACTTGTATACATGAAAAGTGATGGAAGCAGTTGGTGTGAAGTGTGAAAAAGAAAGTTCAAACCCTAATTTGACACCTCCACATACCTGGACAATGGCTGGCTGAAATGAGCATGACTGTCAGACTGTATGTTTTGGAAAGTTGCAAAGACTGGATGATGCATTTACCTCTATTCTAATATTGCAGAGTGGTGTGACATAGAGGGCAAGCACTTCAGTTGAAACATAGTGAGGCCTTGGTCTTATTAGCCCTAAAAGGTGCTTGAACCAAGTTCAGGTGAAATAAGTCCCACAAACATGAATGTAATTGCAGAGAAATAGGTTGTTGTGTTATTTTTGGGGGCTGCGATGCTAACGGCAGCTCTGAAGAGCATCATTTTATGAAGTCTTTGTGACAAAGAACTGGACTGTTGACTGGGATGAATCTTCTCTGTCTCTTCATATATCCACACATACATATTGGACAAACTCTGCAGCTTACCTTCGTGCACGGTCACCCCGCAGTTGTCACACTGGATAATCTCATCTGCATCCTCGCTGTTGTCGCCCAGACAGACGCAGCAGATGAGGATGTGTTGAGTGCTCCAGGTCTGGGACCGGTCCAGCAAGGCATCCTGGGGAATCGGGGAAACAGAGCCACGGTAAAGCCACTTATCCAATGTCCCCTCCCTCTGATCTGAGCACAGATCCAGTAACTGGCAGTTCATAAATCCCTTATACAATGCTCGTGGACACTGTGCTAAGTCGATTACAACAAAGGCAGAAATTCTCCTGGAATCACTCTGATACCATCTAAACCTCTCACTGGATTATATGGTGACTTTGTGACTCATATTGTTGTTTGGTATTATGGAGTGCCATACAAAGTAGCCAACGTGCACACCAAATACTTCCATAATTCATCTGCAATGGTTTACATAACCAGGGCCAGGTGGGAGAATAGTTGGGTGCTACATGTAAAATTCTCCTTTAGCCTTCAGGCCTCTGAGTGGGTGTGTCTGAGTGTGTGTTTGAATGATAGCTGAGCCGCCAGGGGCACCCAGACACAGTGTATAGCTGCAACTTATAAACAAAGACATACAGTGTTTCATTAGCAGTAGTGATGAATAAGAACCACACCATTTGGTACATTTGAACACACAAAGTTTAAGTTTAAGGTTTTAAGTTAATTTGTTTCTTTTCTTAAGTATTAATATTTGCAAGAAAAGGTCCTTTTCAAAGGTAGAACCAAAACATTAGGTATACATAAATGGGATTTTGATGTGAGTTAATATTAGCCAACTTTTTCCTTTTCTTATATCTTACTTCCTGCAATCAATAAATTTAAAAACCAGAAGAGGCTGTCAAGCAGATCAGTGGTCCAGTACTGAGCGAGACTGCTGCAGCCAGCAGTCATGACATGGACAGGACTGCAATCCTTATGGGGACTTGTGAACGGTGCTGGTTTTTGCCTCAGATTGTTATTCTAAGTGTCTGACGACATTATGGTAAGGATCCCTACAGAGAGAGACCTTTTTGTTTGAGTAAGACATGTTTTGTTTAAGCAGAAACAGCTGATTTATCACCAAACACACCAGACTCCATTTACAGAAAGTAATTTTGTCATTGTCATCTTAATTCAAACTTCAATCTTTCCACTTTTCCAACAATCACCAACTCTGGTTTGGTTGAAGTAAACACTTTTATCACTGAGGTGGACATGAAAATATTTTGGCTGTACTTGTACTTTCTCTAATGTCAGACCTCCCTCTCCCTCCTCTCCCTAATTTGGTGAATAAATAGTTTATTTCAACCAAAGCAGAGCTGGTGATTGTTGAAATAAAGGAAAGATGAGCCAAAACATTTTTGATGAGTTTAATTTTGTTTCTGTTGAGTTTAAATGTGTTTCATGATAATAAAATTAGTGTAAGAAAGGGACCATCCAGACTGTTATCAGCGCTAACTTAAAAAGCCGGCATCAGTGATGGTATGAGGGTGTGTCTGCACCAATAGCAGGGTAAACTGTCACATTTGTGAAGGCCCCATTAATGCTGAGAGGTACATACAGGTTTTGGAGCAACAGATGCTGCCATCCAGACGACGTCCCTGCTTATTTCAGCGAGACAATGCCAAGATACATTGTGCACATGTTCCAACAGCGTGTCTTCGTGGTAAAAGAGTTCAGGTACTAGACTGACCTGCCTGCAGTCCAGACATGTCTCCCATCGAAAATGTGTGGACAATTATGAAGCACGAAATACAACAACAGAGACCCCGGACTGTTGAGCAGCTGAAGTCGTATATCAAGCAAGAAGGAGAAAGAATTTCACTTTTAAAACTTCAACAATGTCCTCAGTTCACAAACACTGGCTGAGTGATGTTTCACAGTGGTTAACATGCTCTTGTCACAGCTTTTTTTGAAACGTGTGGCAGGCATCACATTCTTAATGAGTGTATATTTAAAGTTAATCAGTTTGAACATTAATTATCTCGTCTTTGTGCTGCATTCAATTGAATATAGGCTGACAAGCTTTTGTATATCAGTACATTCTGGTTTTATTTATGATTTACACAATGTCCCCACTTTTTTTGGAATGGACCTTTGACCTCCAAAATCAAATCAGTTTATCCTTGAGTCCAAGAGGATGCTTGTGCCAAAGTTGAAGAAATTCTGTAAAGATGTTCTATGATCATATTCACAAAAATGGGACAGACAGATGGACAGAGACACCTCTGGCTGGAGCTGTTGCCAGCACGGCGGCATTAAAAAAAACAAACATTTCATTTAATTTCACAGAGTGGAGCGTCACTCACCTCGTTGCCCTTTCCCTGGGACATGCTGTCATTGGTCAGCTCTTCATCAAAAGTACTGGTGTTCTTCGCCTTCTTCTTGGGCTTCTTCGCCTCTTTTTCACTGTCACTGCTGCTGTTGTTGTTGTCATCACCGTCTTCCTTGTCATCATCCTCATCATCATCATCGTCGTCGTCGTCGTCGTCGTCATCGTCGTCGTCATTGTCATCATCATCATCACTGGCACTGCCACCCTCCTCTTCCTCTGTCCCACCTTTCTGAGCGGCTGCTTTGCCCTTCTTCTTCCCCGCTGTGGGCCTCCAGTCGTTATCGTCCTCGCTGTCGTAGTCGTCCATCTCGTTCAGCTCCTCCATGGTGGTGAAGTCCAGCAGCGGCCGGTTCCTGCGGAAGTTCCATTTCTTGGGCTCGGCCTGAGACTCTTCTGTGTTGGCGCTGCCGGACCCTGGCGTTGAGGTAGATTCAGTGCCAGCAGCCGGGGCAGCAGCCGGAGCGGCCGGAGCAGCAGCGGCAGCAGGGGCAGGTTCGGGCTCTGCTGCCTTCTTGCTCTTGCGTCGGCTCTTGGGTGGTGTGACAGCGGGGGTGTCTTTGGTGGAGCTGTCTGAGGAAGGCTGCTGTTTGGTCTTCTCTTCGTCTTCTGTTAAGTTGTCCTCAGCAGCAAGGTCTTTGGCCTCCTCTTCATCTATTCCATCGTCTGCAGAGCCGGCGTTTTCAGAGTCACTTTCTGAACCTGCAGCACTGGCTTTAGACCCTTCCTCATCGCTGCCGTTGCCTGTACCGTCTGATCCTATCAGAACACAAAGTAATCAGAATGAAAAAAAGTGAATAATGAGGTCACTCTGAAAGGCCTGGCTGCTGCTCCAGCATCTGTAGGGACTTTATGCTGGCAGGTGTGTCCACCTGAAATTCATTTGGCAAAGAAATGAATTATTAGAATTTGTAATATTTTTCTGTAGTGGTAGTATTGATGCTCCTCAGCGGGTATGACTTTTTGGTAAAGACTGATTTCAGTTCAGTACTTTCATTGGAGCAGTATCCTTAAGGGAAGCCACTAAAAATAGTTCATTCTTCATTTAAATTCCAACAGATACTTCCCTTTTCAAACTCCCCTTGTTCTAGTGCCTCATCACGGGGAACACTCTCTCAGTATTATCCTCAGAAAAGAACAGTGGTTTTAAGATATGTAGGCTCAAGGCTTAAATGTTGTTTCCACAAATGTCTACAACTTGTTTTACCCTCAACAATAAAATCCAAAAGATTCTCTACCTCCAGCTCCTCATTTGTAAGAACCTGCTTTAATTCTCTCTCTCGTGTTACAGTTAAATGATGATCTTAAGGCTTTGCACTGAAGAACAAAACCTACGGATGATGAAACAAGACATTTGAAGACGTCATTTTGACAGATGATTAATTGACTAAAGGACCAGTGTATACCATCGCCTCATCCTCCCCTTCCAAGCATGTGGGAGAACCTATGATAGCCACAGAACTCTTTGTGAAAGGCCCTCTACAGAGCCAGTGTTTGATTTGTTCCTTCTGGGTGACTGCTGAAACATGGTGCAACATGGCAGAGTCAGTGAAAGAGAACCCGCCCGCTTTGCAGACATAAAGGGTTCATTCTAAGGTGATGACAAATTATTTTTCATTTTTGTGGAGTGTGATGCAGTAGAAGCTCCCATTTTCTTCAGGGTTCTTGTGGGATTCCCATTGAATGGGAGTCAGTTTTTTTATTATTCATCACAGGACTGGGGCGGGGCAGGAGCAAAGTCACAGGAAGTGGGTAAGACAAGTATCAAAACAACAAATAGGTCAGCTTTTAATACGGAAATATGCAGTTCTAATATGAATAAACACCGTTGTCTTGACTACCATCATTCTAATTGTTCTATTGTCTTTTTTATTCTTTTTTAATTCTCTCCTGTCTGCACAGGTGGTTCACAGTAGCCACCAGCCCAGTACATGACATGCGGACTATGGGTTGATGGAAACAAGACAGGACAGGAGTCATTCGTCCAGGTTTGGGATGGGAAAGGAAGCTTTTTTTAATCCTCCATGGGACTGGGATTGGACAGGACTATGTTTTATACTGTGTCGTGGGATTGGGATAGGACAGGAGTATTTTTTACTCTTTTTTGCAGGATTAAATGGAATATAATATTCACAAGGATGTTTTCTAGGGATTCCTCGATCAGTTTCTTTTTGCCACCAGTCTTGATTGCAGTCATCTATGAGCCATATCAGCCAACACACGGCTGATGCTTTTCATGTCGCCCCCAGAAATTTGGTCAATTTTTTGGATAATTTCTTCAAATTTTCTTGAGTCTTACCTCTTTAGCCCTTAAAAAATCCTTCAAATGAAACAACCCAAGACTCTTTAATCCAACTGCTTACAAATCATGACCACATTAAGTCCATAACTTGCAGAAAAGGTCAGGAGGCCTGCGACAAATCCTGATTGTGCTTACCTGAAGCATCTCCCACTTCAAAGTCACTGTCATCGGAGCTGTCATAATCCAAGGCATCTAAGAGAGAGGCAGCAAGTGGCTTCACCTGCCGGCGCTTCAAACTGCGGTCCACTAAAACAGGAGAGTTGCACAGAATTTAGGATATAGGAGCGCAATGACAAGCAGTAAAAACTATTAAAAGCGACCAGTACAAAGCAGGTAATCAGAGAAATCTTGTTAGTCCACGTGAAGCCTGTAATTAAGCTGCCTAAAGATGATTACTCCCACTCTCTGACATCATAAGCAGACCAAGCCTCAACACATCATATCGATGATGAGAACATAAAATAGGCTTCATATTGTCAAAAAGAGATAGATCAAAAAACTATTAATTTCATCATCCTCTATAAATATATGTACAGAGTGCCTCATCAAAAACAGAAATTATGTCCATATTTAGACTAAAAGTATTAAGGTTTGGGCTCAGGTTGACTGGCATGTTTAGTGATGGTTCCTTTATGAAAGCATTTCAAAACTATGAGTCATCGTTTTTTTGACCAGTTTCTTAACTTTGTTAGGTGTTGAGGCCTGTGTGAAACAGTATCTGATTGTACAGGACGGAACCTGTCTGTCTGTAATTCTCATGTCTCAAAAATTACTTATCCAATCTATTTGGGGGGAGCTATTTGAGGTTAATTAATTGTTGGTCTATTTTAATCAAGCAATAAAAAATAATCATTTTAAAAATAAGTGATGAATTACTTGTTAGATTAATTGACTAATGAACAAACAGTGGTTAGCTTAACTGAAAGATTTAGGAGACGCATGGGACACTTTATACCCACAGCCATGTGGAGGGAGGGCTAGGGTTAATTACTTTAGAGTCTACTGGAATTACTCTCTGTTCTACTAGAAGAAAACTAGTCCCTTCATGAAACTGTTCACAACAAGGTGTGTGGATTATCCTGAGTAACTGGGTCATGAATTTGGCATGAAACACTGCTCGTGAATGTATTTTTTGGTGCCGAGCGCCATTTAGTCCCATTATATTGTAGAGAAGCCAGACATCTCTACAGCTGATATCTCTAAATTCTGCAACTCAAAATCTAGATGGATAAACAGCAGGACAGATGAGGTGTAAATAAAAAAAAGTACTTCTGATTTTGGGGTGAACTGTCCTTTAAAAGCAGTCATTCCCAGAGACTGAGTTATGACCCTCAGGTGGATCAGATGGAGATTTTATTTGGGTCCCCTAAAAAATAAAAGTCTACATAGGAAATTCTACAAATTTTTCTGCAATACACCTTTATAAAGCATTTAAAATTTGTATATTATTTTACTGATGAGAGGGAAAGGAAATTAAAAACAATGGTATGGCCTGTTAACTCAAACTAAATACATTTATTTCTCATTTATGAAATATTTAACCTGTATGTTTCCAATAACACATATCAAGATAAGGTGATGAAGCGATGGCAGTAAAAATGGTCAGGAATATTCATTTATGTACAAATGAACTCCTCCCAAGATTTACTGATAAAGCCAATTGTGAATTGGGTGACAGGTTTGTCATTTTTAAAAAGTGGGTCCCCCAGAAAAAAAAGTTTGGGAAGCGCTGCTTTAAAGTACCAAGGTCCAAAAGAGGACAATGATACACTCTTGATCTGGTAGTATAAGCATAACTGCAGATTCTATGCTTGACACAAGAGGCTACTGACCACACTGAACCCCTCCCCATTTCACAAAAAGAAATTGCTTTTGACCTTTTTTAAAATTTTCTCTTATTATGTTTAATGCGCCAAAATACTAAAATAAATTCCTTGCACATAAAAAGCTAACCGGCACCGAACCCAATGCTAATGGTTCTGAGGTACCAGTTTTGCACAGTACTTAGGGCCTGTAAGTGGAACACAAGTGGAACACTCACTGTCTTAAGGTGAGTGGCAGCAGCACAACCCCTGTCAGTCAAAGTGACATGAGAGCACTAACAATCTGTAGTGAGTATGACACTAAAACAAAGGTGACACAAATCAGTATCTGCCAGTCTAACACAAGTGCCATGTCATTTATAAGTGACCCACAGCCGCAACAGTACATAATCAGTGGTGACATATGTCAGTGAGAATCAATTTATAGCAGTCAGAAGCAGTATGTAGTGGAAAACGAGTGACATTTTGTATTCTTTATAACAGCCATATGCCAGAGGAACAGCAGCAGCATATAGTGAACAGTGACTTAACACTAACATGCTGCTTTGGCACAGCAGCAGTCACATATGATCGCTGCATCACTTTCTAGTCTAAGTTTACCATTACAGTAATCATGGTCAGTCTGCTACAGCATCCTCATTGTAAATTAAAGGGACAGTTCACCCCAAAATCCAAAATACATACATTACCTGTGGTACTATTTATCCATCTAGAATTGTTTTGGGGATATCAGTCATATAGATGTCTGCCTTCTCTTCAACATGATGGAACTAAATGGCACTCTGCTTGTGGCCCTTAAAGCGCCAAAAAAATATGTATATTTGAAAAATCTACCAGAACAACTATCTTGCCTACTGGAAGGAAAGTAGTTCCTAGGTGGATTCTACTGCAGAGAGAAAGTACTTCCTATATGAAACTGCTCACAACAAGGTGTGAAACTGCAACTCACAAAAAAAAATATTTTTGATTTTTTGATTCAGGGAAGAACTGTCCTTTTCAGTATGAGTAAAATTTCTGATTTTAAAAAATGCTTCGGAATGTAAGTACCAGAAAAAACTTGACTTGATTAAAGTAATCTACTTCTACCCTGCCCATAATATATGCCACTAAAATAAGAAATGCACAGCAGCAGTAAACTAATCTAAGTTATGTGTTGGGATTGCAGAAAAATGTGTTCTCTAAAAGATTTCCTTTTATAGCAGAATATATAGTTATTTCTGCCTGTTCAAGAAGCAGGTTACCTGAGGTAACTGTCGCTGTGCTGAGTTAAACCCACTAAAGCTCTGTGAAAGGCCCCATGATGTTTGTTTACATGAGACAAATCTTTTCTCCACAGCAGTGACTACATGAGGCAGCGACGACAGAAGTCGGAGTGTGTTAGAATTCATCCCAGCAGCTTTAATAAGAGGTAAGTCTGCTGCTGAAACTGGGACAAACATGATGACGGTGAATGCTCCTCACCTGCACACACTGTGCTGCGTCTGATGTTAGCACACCGTTAGCAAACAAAGAGTCTCTGCAGCTACTAAACAGCTCTACGGTTGGTACAGTCTGTCTCTTACAGTCAGTAATTAACCACACAGACTATCGGTAACATAACACGCTTCTGTGCGTGCAGTAATTCAGTCAAACAACCCGAATTTACTGCAGCTGTGTCTGTCTGCCAAGCAAGCTAACTATTTGCTAACGGTGGCTAGCATTAGCTTCAGCCTCACACGTCAAATGACGGCATTATTATCCGCTTCACACATATATCATTATGAGAACAGCATTAAAAGTAAGATTCCAGTTAGGCTGACAATAACAGACCAAGCAAATGACTTAATACTGACCAGCGTTAGTATAATTAGCAATAATAAGTCACAACGCATAGCTAGGCTAGCGCAGCAGGCTAGCTGCTAATTAGCAGCAGTTGGAGCCTCTAGACAACAGATACTGCTGTTAAATCTGTCCGCCGGCAAGTAAAGACTAAACAAACCGAGCTGCATTTAAGTGTAAAATGAGAGTGTGTAAAGCAGAACTCACTCTGTAGTTCGTGTTTACTACAATGAACGAGGCAGGTCTCTCTGTAGCAGCATGTTCTGTGGACAATGGACAACAGCTGTGACGTAAAGACGACTGGATGTTGTTGCCATGGGGACAGCCAAGACTGAAGATGTATGATAGTTACATTAGAGATGAATGAACAAAAAAGGAAGAAGGTTAAATAAATATAAACAATGTTAAGTATTTAATAATTTCTTTTATGTATTTTATGTCAATACTGCATTGCTATGGTAAAAACCAGTGGTTCCCAAACTGGGGAACTCGCCCCCCTGGAGGGCACAGAGCCACTGCAGGGGGAGCATGGATGACCAGAGAAGAAATAAAGAGTCAAACAAAGTTAAATGAACATGATTTATGTAGTATTAATAAACAAACAAGAGATCTCTGATAGGGCTACAACTAACAGTTATTTTAATAGTTGATTAATCAGTGGATTATTTTCTTGATTAATTGATTAATAGTTGTTAGTTTTAAAATGTATGAAAATGGTACAAAAAAAAAAAAAAAAAAAAAAAAAAAAGAAAGGAGGCATGCCCAGATTCGCACCCAGCACAAGCCAGGAAGTCAGGTCTTCTGCGGTGTCTTCTCAACCAGCGACCGCGTGTTGGTCAGCATTGCTAAAAGCTTTTTGTTGGTAAGTACGCACATTATGGTTATATTGTTGTCATTATTAGTGCACACTGACCTTAAATTGTAAAGGGTGTATCGTCAGTGTTTTTTCTTTTTTTCAGATTCCATTCAGCAGTCTCAGCCTGGAGCCAGTGAGGCTGCCATTGTGTCCCGGATGGCGGCCTATTTGCGCTCAGCGCCAGACAGGAAAGGTGGTGGTGGCCGCAAGACTGCTGCAGCTGACAGTGATGTTTAACTATGATGGGCAATCTGTACTGTAAAGTACTGCATTTTTGTTCACTCGTGCTGTTTGTGTTAGACCTGTAGTTTACACCTGTAGTTAGTCAGTTACCTGTTAGCACAGCTGCATAGCTGTGGAGATCGATCCAACCTGGGATGATTAGTTTCAGAATAAAAATGTTTTGTTATACTTGTATATTTGATCATTGAGAGAGAATGCGTTCATCTACGTAAATAAAGCCAATTCTGTTTGCAATACAAGACGGTGCAGGATCTTACCATCTGTGCATTTTTTTATTTTATTTTATTTTTTTTTTTGAAAAAGTTTGACATAGAAACAATGTCAAAATAACATCAATATCATTATTTGAGTGAAATTTCAAAGAAGCTTGATATTGAAGTAATGTCAAAATAACATCAATATCATTATTTGACATATATCAAATTGATGTCAAAGGACTGATGTCATGTTGATTTACGTTTTTGACCAAATTATGATGACAATTTGATATCAGTGTTTGATGTCATATTGATGTTGAATTGACATCAGATGCCCACTGGGTAAGGTTACATCCTCCCCGACATCTGACATCTCCCCCTTGCAACGGTCCTCAACATCCTGGACAGGTGGGGGCAACCCCACCGACGAGAGCAAATCAGGCTATGCCGGGCATACACTGGACCGCCATCGACCAGGTGCAGTTGTGCGGTGGTGGTTGGCAGTGGCGGCATAGCGTCCCACAGAATGAAGGAGGGTGGAGTGAGCTTGGAGCCATGTTCTGCGGCAGCGACGGACGAAGGCTTGGACAGACGGGCAGGAAATCTCCTTCTCTTGGGCTGGGAACAGTGGTGGTTGATAGCCGTATGCACACTGAAATGGAGAGAAGCCGGTGGCAGAGCAGACAAGAGAGTCGTGAGCATATTCAACCCACAGTAGTTGTGACGACCAGGAAGAGGGCTTCTGGGAGGCCATGCACCACAGGGCTGTTTCCAGTTCTTGGTTCATCCGCTCAGTCTGTCCATTGGTCTGGGGGTGTAATCCAGAGGACAGACTGGCAGTAGCACCCAACAGGCTGCAGAACTCCCTCCAAAACACAGAAGAAAACTGGGGACCACGGTCCGACACCACATCAACAGGGAGGCCGTGCAGGCAGAATATGGAAGTATTTCTGTGCCATCTGAGTTTGAATATGAATTTCTAAGACTGAAATTTTTCACCAACAAAATCAGACTTTGAATTTTAAAAACCATCAAATTTCTAGCACTGAAAATTTTTTAGCCTCTGCATTTTTTGTTTGAATTTTATTTTGTTGAAATAAATTCAGTGTAAAAAAAATCGTTGTCTCAAAATATTCAGTTTTTCAAAATTCAACATGTAAAGAAATTTAACAAACTGACTGGTTTGGGAGTTCAGGTATTAAACCACTGTGTGGACCTTGAAACCCAAGGTCCACACAATGGAAGGGGGGCACTTGAGACACATGCCCCCTCTAGGTGTTAACGACCACACAGTGGTTTAATACCTGAACTCCCAAACCAGTCAGTCAGAACTGGAGAAGCCTCTTGGATGAGAGGCGAAACGTCTTCAAGAACTCTATCAAGTCCAGTTGCCTACGACAAACCTTGCTACGAGCGTCAGGCTTGGCATTGTGGGACCCCAGACGGTAAGAGAGGGCGAAGTTGAAACAAAGAACAGGGACTAGTGGGCCTAGCAAGAGTTCAGTCTTTTAGCTGAGCGTATATACTCCAAATTCTTGTGATCTGTCTACACAAGAGAAGGCTCCTTGGTGCCCTCCAACCAATGGCGCCACACTTCTATGGCCATCTTAACTGCCAGCAGTTCCCTGTTACCAATGTCATAATTCCTCTCAGCAGAGGACAGAGGTCGAAAGAAGAAGGCACAGGGATGGAGCTTTTGGTCAGTGCCAGAACGCTGAGACAAGACGGCCCCCACCCTAACATCTGAGGCGTCCACCTCGACCACAAACTGGCATCCCGAGTCAGGCACCTGGAGGATGGGCGATGAAGTGAACCGATCTTTGAGGGCCTGGAAGGCTGCTGCAGCTGGAGGTGACCACTGGAAGGGCACTTTGGAGGAGGTCAGGGTGGTGAGAGGGGCTGCCACGGAGCTGTAGTTGCGGATGAAACGACGGTAAAAGTTGGCGAACCCCAGGAAACGCTGGGTCAGTGCCAGAACGCTGAGACAAGACGGCCCCCACCCTAACATCTGAGGCGTCCACCTCGACCACAAACTGGCATCCCGAGTCAGGCACCTGGAGGATGGGCGATGAAGTGAACCGATCTTTGAGGGCCTGGAAGGCTGCTGCAGCTGGAGGTGACCACTGGAAGGGCACTTTGGAGGAGGTCAGGGTGGTGAGAGGGGCTGCCACGGAGCTGTAGTTGCGGATGAAACGACGGTAAAAGTTGGCGAACCCCAGGAAACGCTGAAACTGTTTGCGGTTTTCAGGAACAGGTCAGGAGGTGACAGCTGAGACCTTGGCTGGGTCCATCTGGATGTTGCCTTGTGCCACAGTGTTCCCCATAAAAGACACTGAAGAGACATGGAACTCACATTTTTCTGCTTTTACATACAGGGAGTTCTCCAGGAGGCGCTGGAATATGGACTGGACATGATGAATGTGTTGCTCTTTGGACTGGGAGAAGATGAGTATATCATCCAGATAAACGATGTGCTCCGAGACATGCTCAACCGATATATCTTTGTTTATCGTTTATTGGCAGGGGCATTGGTGAGGCCGAACGGCATTACGAGGTATTCGTAGTGTCCGGTTGGGGTGTTGAATGCCATCTTCCACTCATCTCCTTCTCTGATGCGGACGAGGTGGTTGGCGTTGCGTAGGTCAAGTTTGGAGAAAATGGTGGCCCCCTGAAGCAGTTCAAAGGCAGTGGAGATGAGTGGCAGTGGGTAACGGTTCTTTATAGTGATATCATTCAGTCCTCGGTAGTCAATGCAGGATCTCAATGTCTTGTCCTTCTTCTCAACAAAGAAAAACCCTGCTCCAGCAGGAGATGAAGGACGAATGATGCCCGCGGCCAGGGAGTCGTTGATGTAAGTCTCCATGACTTTTCTCTTGGGCTCAGACAGAGTACAGGTGCCCCTTGGGAGGTGACGTACCAGGCAGGAGATCTATGGCGCAGTTGTAGGGGTGGTGTGGGGGCAGAGACGTGGCTCTGGCTTTACTGAAGACCTGGCAGAAATCATGGTACTCAGGTGGCACCCTGGTGAGGTCAGGTGAAAAGCTGGAGCTGGAGGAGTGAAGCGGAGCTGAGGCTCGCTGCAGGCACCTCTGATGACAGGAGGAGCTCCACTCCTGAATGGCCCCAGTGGCCCAGTCAATGTGAGGGTTGTGAAGACGGAGCCATGGATACCCCAGGATGAGTGGCAGGCAGGAATAGCTGAGGATGTGGAACTGGACTGTTTCGTGATGATTACCAGAAAGCAGCAGGTGATCAGGAGTGGTCTGATGTGTGACGGTGCCCAAGATGTGTCCATCTAAGGCTCTATCAGGAACCGGATGAGGCAAAGGAACCCGCTCGAGCCCCAGCTGAAGGACCACCTCCTCAATGATACAGGCATCGGCCCCAGAGTCAATGAAGATAGCCAAGGTGTGTGGGCCATCTGGAAGGAGGAGGTGGCCTTGGAACAGAGGTCTCTGACTTTGGGGAGGTGACAGGGCAGTTAAGCTCACCAGGGTCTCCCAACTACTGGTGAGCTCTGGCTTTTGCTGGACAGCTGGAGATGTAGTGTCCCGTTGCCCACAATAGAGGCAGAGATTGGACTTGTGGCAGCGCTCCTCTTCCAGGGAGAGGGAGGTGCAACCCAACTGCATGGGCTCAGGATCCCCAATCTGCTGACCCAATGAGGCGTAGTTGACTGCAGCAGAACCCCCATAGGAGCGAGGTGGAAGAGAACGTTGGGTTCCCCCTTGACGCTTCTCTCGTTGACGAGTCTGGATTCGAAGGTCGATGCGGATGGCTAAATCAATCACCCCGTCCAAGGTGATAGGGGTGTCATGTGAAACCAGTTCATCTTTAATGTAGTCAGCCAAACCATGGAGGAAGGCATCACAGAGGGCTGAGCTGTTCCAACTGCTTTGGCTGGCTCTGGTGGGGAAATCAATTGAGTAATCTGCCACTGTTTGCTCACCTTGTTTCAGTCCCATCGGTCCCCTTGCAGACTCAGAACCACAGTTCTTGAAATTCTTGAAAAACCTTGTGAAGCTCGGCAGCAAACAGGTCAAAGGAAGCACAGGCTGGAGACCACCTCTCCCACTCAGCTGTTCCCCATAGTCGAGCTCTGCCTGTCAGGTGGTTGATGACAAATGCTACCTTCGCCATTTATGTGACACAAAATAAAATGATTTTATGGCTTTGTTTCACAGTAGTGACCTTTTTTTGGCTTCTGAAGAGGCATATGCAAGGAAGTTTGGGAACCGCTGATCTAAATGATGCTTGTATAAAATGTATTAGAATGTAATGGAATTTATTTCATGCTGTTCAAATTTTTAGAACAACTTGCTACCAAAATTGGCAATATTGCTTCAGATAGGATTCTGATGAGTGCTGAAAATTACCCTAATTATTTTCCCATCTGAATCCTATTTTGTTTGTAATTCTTTGCAAATGTTCTTCTACAAAACATTTTTTTTTATCATTCAGTTATTGCATTCAGATTTTCTTTTGGATTCATGAAGAAACAGAAAAGGGTGCAGTTGCATAAAAATGTACTTTGGCTCATATTCAAAATGAGCTTTGTTTCTGTTGTCCTCCTTTGACTTTGCCAGTTTAGCAAATAAGAGACGATTAAAATAAATGAGCCTAGATTGATCCTGATACATGGTAAGGGGGAAGACTGATGGGCCAGGCAAGCAAAAGGGATGATTACAACTGTCCTTGCTTGATGACAAATGGGCCCGTATTGTGCTGGGCAGAGGTAGTTTTTTATCAGCTTGCATCAAAACACTTTGGGGATATCACAGCAGCCATCATTGTCATCATCGCTATCAGCGTTTCCATCGTTTTCTCTGCTGCCCCGCTTTGATCAACATACAGCCTGATGCAGCCAGATAGTGTTGGAGGGAATATGATGAGCAGAGCCTCTGAAATTACATCGATAATGTTAGTGAGGCCAAGTGTGAATTTAACAGAATTACAGCCACTGAAATGCAACTTTTTTTCCCAAACCAGTTTATACAACAAATGGATACAGAGCAGTAAAGTAAAGGCTGCACCTGTAAACATCAGGTGAGAGGTGAGATTTTATTTTCCAGTGTGTTTTTTGACCTCCACTGGGCCTAATCAGGGTAAAACTTGTCAACAGGCATCATGCTGAGAGAGCTCGTGGCTTAGAATTAAGAAGAGCTGCAGGAGTTTAGTTTCCTTCTTTAAAAAAAAAAAAATACAACCATTTGATCAGACTCAGTGTCACGCAATAAAAAGGGTAAAGATCATTCTGTTCATTACAGCTCTGTTCTTCTTGGAGATCCCTGGAGGTACAGGCTGGATGATACTGAATGAGCAAGTTGAGGATGTTGCAGAGAGGAATAATGGAGGTACTGGGATATTAAAAATAAGTAAAATAATAATTAATGGTGCTAAATTTGAGACATGCTATTGCTCATATCCCTAGGCTGTTCTAACATAGTGTAATGGTGCTTTTCAGTGTGTAAAATCATATAATGTAATCAGTGATTGTGTGTTGTGGTGTCTGAGTGCTGCCATAACCTACATTCAGTGATGCACCTGAATGCATCCGTCTAAACACTGACAGAGTGTTTAGAATGTGCAGCTTTCATTGTATATGAAAGAAAAATGACTTGTAATAATGAGTTATAATAATCCATGTGGGGTGGGCTCTTGAATGTGGATCCTATAATAAACAACCACAGCAACATAAGCACGTGTTGTAGTAGCATAAACCAAACTGCAGGTGGGAAACAGGATGTGAACTACAGTCTCTGGTGTCAAAGTCCAACACTTTGTAAGTAATATATGGCAGTCAGACCAGATATAAGATCCTTAGTCATTTTGTGTGATATGAAACACAATTTGAGGATTTACATACAAGATATATGTAATATCAGACTTGTATGAGTTGGGCAACATTAGTTAAACCAACATATTGCAAATAACTTCCCATATCACGTATATGAGACATATAAATAAAAAACATGTATATGATGGCATATATTTCTATATAAAAAGCATATCCTCACAATTGAGACATGTTTGAATATCTGATGAAAAACTACAAACACCAGATGCCCAGGGGTGTTTCTAGAGGCAGGGGTTGGAGGGTGGGACATGGGTAGGCACCCCAAGTGCCACCTGGTTATACCTCAGGTATGATTGGCTATCTCTTCAGTGAGGGGCGGGACTTTTGTTTGAACCAATTATTTGCCAATTTTTTTTAGAAATATGCATTTTTTTCCCTTTGTATGTGGCCTACTTTTATTTATTTTAAAAAAATATTTATTATTAAATTATTGATAGAATAATGAGATGCTAATTGTATCACAGAAAGTAAAAGCTATATACAGCAAATGGGTGAGTAAATAATAATTCATAAAGATAAAACTATTTCATGGTGAAATGCTGAGGACAGAGATAGAATGGAGGACTTCAAGAATAAAGTATACAAGCTTTACTTATTACATTTGTGTGATGCCACTCTGTTGTTGTGTGATTGGCAGCACTATTTATCTTTTAAATTAACATTTTAAACACAGGAATATAAGAAACATTAAGATTCTTTAATGATAGTAATTAATGTAGATATGAGAAGCATTAATTAATTAATGCTAATCTGATGCATGCATATGCATGTACAGTAATTCACCTGGTAGAGTCCTTATACTGCGGTCCCAGTCGAGGCTCTTTGCTGCATGTCAACCCCCCCTCCCAGGGCATGTAATCTTCACCATGATGGACAATCTAAACAATATCATTTTGTATCATTTTTTTTGCCACATGTCGGACAGTTTGAGCATCTCCAGTAGTCACATTATAATATCAAAACCAAATCCACAAGATCATAGTAATAAACTTTATTCATACAAGAAATGCAACTCAAAAAAATGACATGCACCAAGTGTCTTACATAAAAAAACCCCACATATATTGTTTATGCTGCTGCTTCATCCTGGAATAATCTGCAGAAGGATCTGAAACTGGCAGAGCTGATCACTGTGGAGGAATTCAAGTCAATTTTAAAGAAAATAGCTCCCTTGGTCAATACGATTGTTCCTACATTTTTACCTAAATCATTTTAGAAATTGTCCCCACATCATATTCGTTTTTGTCCCTGACCTTGTATTCCATGTTAGTTGGATACTGTAGTTTTTCACTCATTTGTTGTGTGTGACACTATTATGTCTGTTTGTATTGTTGTAACTTGTAAGAAAGTTTTATGCTGCCCTCTTGGTCAGGTCACTCTTGAAAAAGAGATTTTTAATCTCACTGAGGCTTTTACCTGGTAAAATAAAGGATATATGAATATAATGAACACATGTAAAATAAGAGCAAAAATAAAACCCACTTCAAAATAATAGTAAAAATAAGATGAAGAAGAGAATAGAATACACTTTTACATGAAAATGGACACAGAATGAGAATGAGTATGCAATAATGTAAAATAAAATAGAGAATAAAACCCACTCAGCTTAAAATACAACCATAATCACTTCAGCGTCTTTTGGATTTATAAGTAGTTGTACAGTAGCTATGTTTAGGTAGAAAAATTATGTTTCATCATGTTCTTTATGTGGGACTTGAAGTTTAAATCTGAATCTTGGATAACAGCAAGACTTACAACCTCAGGTTTAATCCAGGGAGTTAATTTCCCCAAATGAAGCAGTGTCCATGAAGCTGGAGACTCCACATTGGTTTAGAAATAAGGGACAGTTGGAGGTGTCCAGGAGCTGAAGATGTCCCTGTGTGGTAGTCAGTTCAATTTAAAAATCACATCCTGAACGATCACACGTGGTTTGAACTGTTTATTTAGTTCATTGTGATTCCAAAGCTCAGAGGAGTCCGGAGTCATTTAAAAGCGACAAATGAAGTGCACAAACACACTGTATACATTGAAAATTACCTTCAACCCATTAGTCCGAGGGGTGGAACTGAACGCGGCAGACGATAAAACTCGATGGTGGTGAAGTTTGATTTAAGGGGAGCAGCAGTAAAGGTTGTGCGGGCTCGCTGCAGAGAGCCGAGATGTTGAGAAAGTGTCCCACCACAGATATCAGTCAGCCTGATGAGCCAGAGGACAGAAGCAATTACATGGAGAGCAAGAATAACACAGGCTTTAGGAAATAAAAACATTACTATAAGGACGCGCCATGACAAGTAAGGTTTAAAACCTCATTTGAAGAGGAGTAATTGCATTGGATGTTATTTATGAACGTGCAGGTAAAATGTACCAAAATGTCCGTGTTGATCTACGGCCCTGCTGCACCTCCAGATTTTGCATTTAAATTGGAATATTTGTCCATTCATATGGTGTAAATCATGTGACACCACGTGCTGCATTTATCTTTCATGAGCCCGCCTTTACATTTCACTCTACATCTGGAGAGAGCGGATTGTATTATTACCCCACTGGCAGCGCCCCAAGAAGTCTCGCAATAAAATAGCGGTAACCAATTACTCCTGAGACTCGCAGAAGAAATTGTATTTAAACTAGTGTCACTTTCAGCTCTCACTTAAATAAATCTGCTAATATCTGATGAAGAAAAAGCTTTACTGTTTAATACAATGGTTGTCATACAGGGACTCCCACGGCTTCTTATGGAGGAGGATTATTTTAATTAAATTTAATTT
>JAJHUR010101083.1:0-18552 GCA_027495735.1 Lutjanus campechanus | reverse complement strand
GATAATCCATCCTTGTCTTGTAAGTGTGTTCAAGTATTGCTAAATGCCCACTCTACCTCCCTTAATGTGTGTATCCCATGTACTTGTGTGCACCCCCCTCCTCTTCACAGTTGGTTGGCTGTGTCCAGTCCATTCTGCAGCCAGTCAGTGGATCGGAGCAACAGGGTGAGCACCCCTCCCTCATGCTGGGGTAATCGTGTTTTTGTATAAGCTGTCTGACTGCATTACAGTTGCCATGACCCGGCGTCTGCCCCGTTCTCATCACTCGGGCTACTGGGGCTCAACAAAGTTGGCAGAAAACACTGCTTCCATCTTGCTACACTGATTCCGGTCATCCTCCTGAGCTGGAGCAGAAATTACATCAGGTGTAACCAGGAGATCAGATATTCTCGCAAGTCTTTTTGCTTTATTGACAGTCCATATTTTAGCAGAGGAGTAAAGCTGGAGTGGAGAGGAAAAAGACGGAGGAGGACGTTGGTTGAATGATTAGATCATGATAGTGGGTGTTGCGTCTTCTCGTGCTGCTGCACAGACATGACAGATAGGAAAGCAAGGAGGTGGCAGACAGACAGATTGCACACGAGGACAGGCAGGCAGACAGACAAACAGAGCGGTAGCGAGGAAGACGGATGGGCAGAAAACAAAGAGACAGAAGATGAAGAAAAGTGGGAGAAAGATGAACCAGCAGAGAGGCCGAGAGCAGAAGAAAAATGACAGTCAGGGAGAGAGAGAGATTTGAAAACCAGACACAGTAGTAGGTGAAAAGGTAGGTGGTAGACAGACAGACAAAGAAGCTAATCTAATGCACTTCCATCCAGTGGGCCTTGTGTGAAAGTGTGCTGATATGGGGCTTAGCCGGAGGAGGATTTTCTCCCTTTAGTTTGGCTTTTCTGCTAAGTAGCATTGTGATACAATCAACCACTGTACAGAGCGTCTGTGCGTACATATGGAATTCCATTAACCTTTCTGGCTCTGTTGGTTAAATGTCAGCATGGTGCATGAAATTGAATTGGTCATTGATTCAGAAGCAGGACGATTCTCCCACTCAGTTGGAGATGAGTACAATGCAGCCGGATTGAATCTGCGTGTTCCTTGCTGGGAGCAAACCACGGCATAAATAAGAATGCTCCGGGGAGCGGAGCGTCTGTGAGGACAGTTGTGATGAGTCTTCTCTGCAGACAAACAAAGTTTACTCAGCTTTTCAAAAAGGAAGTTTCCCGCCCTTTTAACTGAAAATAACTGCCGATCCCCTGAAATCAGACTGTTCATAATTAAACCCTAATTTCAAAACACTCACACATGTAAGATACAGAATGAAAAAGATGCCGCCTGTTCAGTCCGGTGAGAATTGCTTGCCTGGTGCAAAACTCCAAAACTTCATGGATCAAAAATTCATATTAAAAAGAGTCATAATTAACCGTGTTTGCAGTTCAAGGTGTCCGGTCAAAAGTTCTCTTTTATAATGGTGACTTATGAGGAAAATTTGGGGCCGTTGGGTAATTTTTCACTGCAGTTCCATGAGTGGCAAGACTGAATGGCAGCGCGCATGTCAAGGTTCTATTATATTTCTATGCTTTTGCTCTTCTGGAGTTAGTTGGTCCGGTATGACCAGGAGCCTGAGGTGGCTACTGTCGATATATTGCTGTACAACATACAGGATTTATTTTGCTGACTTTATTTTCTGTTTATGGTTCCATTCCACTACTGAAATAAAATAGCATTTTTATTTGCAGCACACATATCTGCCCTCATGAATGCTTGTATTCTTTTTTGAGGAAAAACAGAGAGATACCAAAAGGAAAAAAATGTGAAAAAATTAGGCTGAATACTATTTGGATATACTTCTATGTAGATGGAGATCTTGAAGTGTGTAAGTAGTGTGTAAGATTTAGGGCGATCTACTGGCAAGAATAGAGAATAAGAACTGTGTTTATGTCACCCTAGATTGAGCCGTTTATATCTATAGAAGGCGTGGGTCCTCTCCTTCTACAGTAGCCTGGAACAGACAAACCGAACACTGGCTTTTTCACGTCTTTTTTGCAAATTTCATGGCCACCGTGGGTTCTCCTGCACTGGGGGTCTGCAACCTGCAGCTAAGGAGCCGTATGTGGCTCTTCAGTAGCTCCCTGTGACTTTGACAAAAACAGGTCTTTTTCTAATGTTTTATTTTCATTTATTATTGTTGTAGGCCTAAAGTGATTCTTACTTTTTCCTATTCTGAAAAACGTATAGACTATAGGCGCACACCAAAAAAAGGTTTTAATTATCATCAACTTAAAAGTGCATCTTAGTTTATGTCTATAGCTAAAACTTGTCAGTGGTTGTGGCTGGCCTTCACTCTTGGCAGGATGGCAGGAATAAATAAAAATTAAATAAAAATAGAAGGGCATTATATCCAACCTCCCTACCCTCCACATGACCCACCACAGAAACAGACGACATGAAATGCATAAGTGAGTCAACAGATAGCGAGGTTCTCCTGGTTACACAATAGACATTGTACAATGACATGCTAGACCGGTTTAATAAATCCTTGCAGTATAAAGGATAAGAGTGGAGGTCCAATGTATTTTAGGTAAGGGTCCCAAACTTTATAGAAATGTATTGTGTCCATGAAATGTATTCACTGGGCATACACTCCATTATCAAGCCATGACTTCTTAGTCGGAGCCATGTCTTTGATCCAAAAGAGCAGAATATTCTTCCTAGCAGCAAAAATTGAATAATCTCTTCCATTTGCCATTCACAATATGACAACCTGAAAATAACACACAATTCATACCTTTGTAGCTTTACACATGACCAGAGACAGTGAATGTAATTCAATCTTATGGTTACACAAACAGCAGAGCGGGGACATGTTTGAATCCATTTTCTTTTTGAGAGCAGGTGTTATGAGCGTGCGACGTCCAATTCTGAATTGGGTAGATCTGAATCGATTACAGATAGATATTTCCATAGCATTGATCCACAACTCCTGCCAGTCTTAGTTGTCAATAGACATGTCCAAGTCCCTCCCCAGGCTTGCACAGTAGCTTGGGAAGTTAAAGATGTAATTTAGGACTCCGTAAAATACACCAATGCATTTTTTAGACACCTGTAAAGACAAGGCTCTTTCTACATTAGAAGTGGCACTATCGGTTGTTAAGGTTGTATCTTTGGTAAAGAAATGTCTGTAAATACCTAAAAAATTAAATTTTTTGTAATCCATAATGTTGCTGTTGAAAAGATTATAAAGTCTGTCCAGCAAATAGATCTCCTAGCTTTGTTAGTCCATGCTTTAAAGCCCAGATCATGACAGCCTGGGAGAAAATCTGGCCCTCCTACGGATAGGAGAAAGAAGGGAAGTTAAATGGGCGACGACCCTCTATGGTACAGATGGATCTTCAGGCTTTTACTGTACTTAAAGTGATAGGGTTTGTACAAAGGTCCTTAACAGAGTCAAAGTTATTCATTCATTCATTGAATGTTGTGTTACAGAGTTCAGTGAACTCTCAGTCTGAGTTTTCCTTCCATCACCCTCCTCTCGCCCCTGCTGGCAAGCGTCACTTCTGTCTATGTTACATACATCGGTTTTGTGAAAGGTCAGCAGCAACGGAGGCCAAAGTTGAAATAATTTGAACTTTGGAGTGCAGCGCTCCGTTGCATTTCCAGCCGTTGTGCCGTGCCATGGGTAGTGCTTCCGTCTCGGTTTTACCACTGATCTGAGATAAAGCCATACGGTTCAATAAGCAGAGCAGACGTTTACACTGATCCAGACATTATCCTGCTGCACAACACAAGAGCCACAGACGCCGAACAACAACAGACATTAGCTCTCCTGCTAAAGCCTCCCTCCTATCTCACTAACAGACATGAACATGTGTCTTGTCCTGCACCTTAGCTTCTTTCACTGCTAATGTTTGCAGGGTATGTAGCTAATTAGTTGCTCAGCTGTTGCACATTAAACAGCATGGTGGTATTATTTCTGATGACGAAAAGAGATGACTGAATGTGATTTCAGTTGGACTTTAAAGCAACCAGCTGAAGAGAAATAAGAAAACTGTAGGTAAATACATCATCGTCCTGTAATTGCTGCTTGCGGTCACAGCTGCTCAGGAAAGTTACAGTCTCGTTTTAAATAATACATTTGTTTTGTCATAAACAAGAAGATGGGAATGTGGAAAATAAGCATAAAAAGCCTTTTTGTTTATATTACTGGCTGTTCTGCTTCATGAAGATCCCCCACTGGAAGTCTTTGTGCACCAAACAGTTCATTTTTTTTGCAACACTTTCTTGTCATAACACACCAAGACTGTGTTGTCAATAAGAGGTGACAGTTCATTTCCAGCTCTTTATTTATTTTTACTCAGGACAGATAGAGCGCTCACAATTTGACAGTGATCCCTCCAGTGTAATTGAGGAGTGTCTTCTAAAATGGAATATAAAGCAATTTGAGATGGCAATATATCCACATTAAAATATTTATTTACCAAAAATGAGAATAAGTTTTGATACTTGCATTGTGTGGGATGCTGTGAATTAAAAACATCTGAAAGCACAGGTTTTACAACTTTTTGGGCATGAAATGTGACTTATTTTTATGGTTGTATATAAATTAAAAGTTCAGTAGGTAACTTACAAAAATAACGTGTAATGTGAAAGTTACACACTGCTTGCAGTGACAAACCCACAGAGACAGAACCCACCCGAATCTCTCAGTTGCTCAATGAAACATTTTAGCGTCTTTCAGCTCTTTGTTTTGGCGTATTACTTACTGTAGATGGCATTCAGCATGCCCCTAGTCTGGAGAAATTGAGAGGAGTACCAGCACGGAAGCTAAGCAATGAACTCAAAACATATTTTAGACACCTAACAGCTAAATTCCACCATTCTACACAATGCTTGGGATTCCACCAGCAGCGCCTCGGTGCATCCCAAAAGCGGATCTCCGCTCCGCCTCACTTCAAATACACACCAAGTCTATTTTTGATGGAAGCCGCAGCAGTTAGCACAGAGCAGATTGAACGGGCAGAGAGTCAGACACAGAGAAGGCAGGGAGAATCTGCTTAATTTTCAAAACAAAAGACCCCGTGCAGACTCACGATCAATAAGACAGACAAAAAATAAACTATTTAACCATGTAGCCTGCTTATCGATGGTAGAAGCACAAAGAGCAAGGAAACAGGACCTAATTAACAAAATCTGAGAAAGTAAACTGAAACGTTTTTGAAACGCTGCTGGTGGGGCTTGTAGCCGTGCTGAGGACGGATCAGAACCAAGGTGCTCGGTGGAATCAACCGATAAAAAAAGCCCACTTAAAAATTAACATCAGTTTAAGTGTATGATATAATTACACCAACAACATGCAATAAAATAAACAAATTGAGGCAGCGGTAGACCAGAAACTCCTGTGATCTGTGAGGTAAAACGTCTGATTTTGCCCATGTTGTCTGCAGGCTTTGGGGAGAGCCATATTTGTTTTATATAACAGAGGTCTCTCATCACAAAAGGCCGTCTAACAGCAAGACAAAGTGGTGAAATTATTCTAAATATAGCATGCACTCAAACTGATAACAATTTTTTCGAGGTGGGCCTCTTATTAGGTGGTTTAAACACAGTTTGCCCTGTACTGATTCTCACTGACAGGACTGATCGACTGACTCATGGTCTGCCTGCCATGTTGATCTGTATTTGGACAGCTTCTTTCTTTTTACAGGTGGACTTGAGCTAAAGGTATTTTAAAGCAATAAAACAACAGCAAACAAACAAACAAAAATCTGTGTCTGAGTCTCCGCAAGCAGGGCAACAATGATGTTGAGTGACAGACAACTTGACTATCATTCTGATTTAATACTTCTCCATTAGATCACATGAAACTCTTTAGGTTTCATTAGTTCTAATGTCATTCGTGATTCAGTAAGGGACATTTTAGTTTTCAGTACAGGACAGTCCTATATTGTTCAGGGACAGGTGGCAACGCTAGCTACACCCTAGACCACCAACATTAGCTACACAGGACAACTGCTAATGCTAGCTACATAGAAATCCAGTCACCTACCTAACCTGTTAATACCACTACAACTACTATTACTAAGAAATGTTTTGGGACTACAAGTGGTGATGCTGGTGACCAGGATGGTGTGCGGGTAAAAACAGAAGCCCAAGACTGCATACTTACAGTATTAAGCATAGCATACTTAACAAAGGAATGGCTGGACAATATTTGATACTTTGATTAGGTTACTACATTTTTTTTAAAAGATAATTAATAATGGTATTGGAATTAAAGTAACCCTTCCAACCTTGTTTATGCCTGCAGTAATGTTTCATCCTCTCTTTGCTTTACTTTACCACTTTACTACTCTTTCTTTATTGAAACTAAATAATGAGATTCAGTCGCTTGAACCAGTGATCCCAACAGTAACTGAACTTTAGCCAAACGACACTATTTATGCATTAATCAAAAAATGATATAACCACCATATTTTGTGAACGAGGGTCAAACACATATTTTCCAATTTGACATGGTGCAATTTGACTTTCAACTTTCAGCATTTCCAAAATCGACATTTGGCTGTTCTGCTGAATATAGGCTCTCTGCAGTCCTGCCGGATACATAAACAAATCCTGACCTTTGTACTCATTTGTGGAAGCTCAATATTAATGGCAGAGAGGAGGGGGGGGGGGGCTGAGAGGCGGCACAGGAGCGCTTTAGGAATATATAGGAGCGTGGATGCTAAAACAATGAGGAGTGGTAACAATCCTGCTGCTCGGGAGGTCAGCCGATCGATGTGCGGGGATTACATGGTGCGATGTGGATGTCGATAGGTCAAGAGACATACTCGCTAATGAAGCTGAGTTATGACTCATTCATCTGGCTCTTGGCCACACACTCCACTATCTGTTATTCCTCACAACTTTCTTTCTTCCATTCATTCATTTTTCTTTCCTTCTTTCTTTTTTCCTCTGTTCTAACATGCTTTCTTGTGTCCTAAAATTCTCCTACAGTCTCTTTGGTTTTTTTTTCTTTTTCTTTGTTTCTTTCTTCAGCCGTCTCTGTCACATTTCTTTTTTCTTTTTTTTCTCCAGCTTTTATTCTTACCCCCTTGCGTCAGAGTCAGCCTGCCTACCATCACGCTCTCCCACTCCACGCTCTTTGTTTTTAGCCTCATATCCTCTTTCTTTCTCTCTTGCACCCTCTCTCAATGCTCTCAAGTTGCTCGTAACCAAATCTCAGGGTTCTCCATTTCCTTCCTGCTAATACCCAAATAATACCTCCTCCCACACACACACACACACACACACACACACACACACACACACACACACGTACACACATATTCCAGTCCAAGCGTCCTTACAAAGTCCAATCATAGAGCACAAACAGTCCAGATTTTTGCAGCCACACTTTGTCATATCTGTGAAAATAAAGCCCTGTCATCTCAATGTCACTGATCCCTACCCGAGGCTTATTCCTGACAACTGATGGAAAAATGTCACTCCTGCAGATGTGACACAGTTCTAGCTTTTTCTACCCAACTGCACCAAAGTTAAAGGGATAGTTTGGATTATTGGATGTGGGCTTGTTTGGCGTACTTATAGATTGTCATTGTATTAGCTGCAGTCGTACAGTTTGAAGAATCAGAGAGGGGCACCAGCACAAAGGCTAAGCGATGAACTGCTGTGGGCGGGGTCAACCAAAAAAAGGTGTTTTAGCCACTTAAAAAAGGTCCACCTAGTGTACAATATGTATTTAAAATACTTCCACCGCTTAACTTTGCTGTTACACAGCCTCTTCTGACAGGAAACTGACATGAGAACACTTTACAGTAACGGCTCATTAATTAACATTAGTAATGCAGTAATAAGCGTTAACTAACAGTTAATTCATTGTTAATTAATTGTCCAGTTAAGTTTATTAACAGTCTTATTTATAGTTTATTAGTTTATTAATAGTTCAAAGTTTTAAAGTGTTCATTCATTGTGATCAAATGTTTTATTTAATACATTTTTTATACAATAACAACCAATATAGTAAGTCACAGCAATTAGGGGAAAAAAACAATGGTGCTAAATGACAAGAGGACAAAAACAAGGGCACTCCAGAACCACATGCTGCAAACTGGCACATAACCAGGTTAGAGGGCAAGATCCACTCCTTAAATTTTTCAGCAGCTGCCACCAACAGACCAATCTCGGGCTCCTTGACTCCAAATCACATGAGCAATGGACAACTCCGAGTAAATTATACCAAGGAATGTGAGAATCCAGTTGCTCACCGAGAGCTTGTAGTGGTGTTTCCACCTTGTAGCAACCAATTTCTTGGCCACAGTGAGGCCAGCAAGGATAACTCTTTTCTTGTACCCAGGAGGCAACAGCTGAGATAAATCATTCAGGAGTACCAGCAACTCTGTGTCCTGTGAGGTAAAATGACTGATTTCACCTATGGAGTTTGGTTGGTTAGGGGTCAGAATGAGGCTACCTGACAGCAAAGTAAAGCAGTGAAAATATTCTAAATATACCATAAACTTAAATTGTTTTTATGTTGCTAAACTGCATTGCTTAACTTTGGTGTTGGTGACTCTTTGTTTCTCCAAACCGAGAGTGTGCAGACCACCACCTACTGTAGCTAATAATCATATCAATAATCATACAACCCCACATAAAATCATCGAAATGATTCCTTTAAGGGGAGGGGAGACAATATTATTTATTATTCAGATTATTTGAAGTGGAGGTCAATGAAGAAGGCCTTCTTATCGATGGTGTTTTAGCTAAAGTAGATGTCGGTCGGCACGCCCAATATTTATAGAATCAGAGAGGGGCAATGAACTGCTGTGCACAGCGTCAGCGAACTTATTTTAGCCAAAATAAAATAAATCAAAATCAGTACACTATATTTAGAATATTTCACTTTACTTTGCCATCAGGCAGACTTTTCTGACCGAAAATCTCCCTTATATAAAAAAAAATACAACATACAATCGACAAAAACTGCTCCTTTCTCCAAACCAACCAAACTCCATAGGTGAAATCAGTCATTTTAGCTTGCAAAACACAGGAGTTGCTGGTCTATCAAGACCAGAATATGTTAGTCGCTTTGTGTTATTGTGTTAGTTTGGTGTTTTAAATGATACTTAGAATTTACCAAAGCCACACAATAACACAAACAAACTAGCCAATTGAGGCAGTGGTAGACCAGCAACTCTTCAAATCAAATCAAAATCAAATCAAATTTTATTTATATAGTGCCAATTCACAACAAAGTTGTCTCAAGACACTTTACATATAGAGTAGGTCTAGACCACACTCTATAATCATATTTACATCCGACAATTGAAACAATTGTCTTATATATACTCGTATATTTTGTGTGATAAAATCATCGATTTTGCCTATGGAGTTTGGTTGGTTTGGACAGAATGATATTTGTCAGCATTTTCCCGTCAGAATAGGCCATCTGATGGCAAAGTAAAGTGTTGAAAATTTTCGAAACATAGGGTACGCTTAAACTCATGTTGATTTGAACATTTTTAAGCGGCTAAAATACTTTTTGTGTCAGACCCCGTCCACAGCAGATCTCTATTTCTCCAAACTGGGGGCATGCTGATCACCATCTTCTGCAGCTAATACACCGACCATCAATAAGTACAAGCCCACATCAAATATCCCTTTAAGGGGAGGACCCTAAGGGATAGTTTTACCTCACTTGTGGGCCTCTGCTATTTTTCTCGACACAGTGACAGGCTGCAGCATATCTTTGCATCAACATGTCTCGAAAAGCCACGACAATGAAATAATGTGAGTGCTGAAGATGTGACTCTGTGGAGAGATGCAACAGAGGGCTGTAGAGTGATCCAGTAATCTGTGTAATACTGGGCCAAATTGCAGCTTTTAGCACTGTTTTCATAACCACTCTCTCACTGGGCGCTTTCTGCACTAAAACACTCTCTTTCATCAGCAAATGGTGAGTTTCTCTTGTTCTTAACCTTCCCTTTGCCATTCCACTCAGCTGCATTATCAGGGTCTGCTCATATAAACACCTGCCAAGATGGTGACAGAGTGTCTGAAATGTGCCCCCCTTTTAGTCGTGACCCATTTGTGTCTGAATTCGTGCCTTCGCTGCCTTGTGTGAATGTGGCTCTGCGTGCGTGTGTGTTAGACTATATGAGTTTCAAGTTTATGTTGCAAAATGTATGTGTATTACACCCAGACCTCAATTTGCCTGCTAGTGCGAAAGTGTGCTACAAAGAAAATCAAACTAAAAAGACAGACAGAGAAATAGCGAGGGGGAAAAATGACATTTCCAGCTGAGTTTTAAGCTTTTGTTAAGACCATTAAAAGTGAACACAATACGCCATCCTCCAAACATTCAGCCCACATGCTGGATTTGTTTGACATCACAGCATAACAGAAGAAACAGAGATATTTTTTAAAGGACAATAATATACGGACCACTGACAAATAAAAAGAAAAAAACAACATAAATAGTCTTTGTAAGGTGTTGGGCATAAACAAACCTCCAGAGGCGTTTCATTGTTCTTTGTCACAGATTCTACAAGTCTGTGAAACTACTGGAGGGATGAACACCATTCATTCAGAAGATATTCTCTCATTTTGATGGCGGTGGTGAAGATTGCTTTTTCCTTTCATTAGTCACCAGCCTGTGCATATTCTCTAAATTATGGGTCCTCGACAGGGGGTCGGGCGCCCCTAGGGGGTCCTCAGAGTTACTGCAGGGGGTTCCCCAAATTATTGTTAAAGCATTTTTTGAAAGCACAAAGCACTCATTTTTAGGTCAAATAAATAAGTCTATTTGTAAAAAACACAAGACAAAAAAACAAAAACAAACAAAAAAAACATTTAATTTACACAACATTGTCAAAAAGCTACAGGGATCCTCATGCAGTCATGTAAGCTAGCTAACCCTCTAAATCACTGTGTGGCACCTATCCATAAAAGCAAACTAGTTAGCTACTTTTTATTGAAGCATATTTGGCCAATAAACCCTACTATTGTTCAAGTTTACAGACATTGTGCAACAAAATGGATTGTTGTGTAACTTCACAAGGAGGAAATTCTGGCATACCCTTCACCTCAGAAACCACCAACGTAAGTGCAGAGGGTGATGCTAACACACCTGCCTTTAGCCATGCTGCTGACTTAGCAGTGTCAATGAGCCAAGACCCAAAAATATTCAATGCAGTATAAGTAGTGGGGGTCCCTGCTCCATCTCTCTGTCAGCTAACAGGTGCACGGCCCGAGAAACATTGAAGACCCCTGCTCTAAATTATGCTAAAATGTGGTGGAGAGATTAGCTAACAAGCTACATTGCGCTGTTTTTTCGTGACTCACTGGACACCGACATTAGCCTACCACTGGTCAACTCTTAAACTCTGCCTCTTTCACCATGTGTTTCCACAAGTCCATACCTCTACGATCATTAACTATCACTCTAACTGCTTGCTAATGATGGAAAACTTTGACGAAGATTAAAACATGCAGTAAGGCAGGTATGATGTGGTCAGCCTGTGGATTGTTAAGCCTAGACAAGGATCACTGTTTTACAGTGGCATTGTCACATGAAAATTATTCCCTTTCGTGTCCATATTCCATTACTACAGCTGAATTAGACATTTAGTCTAGATTCCGATTGGTACAACATGGTCAAGTGACAGACAACATCTTTTCGCTTTTAGCAGAACAACAGTGGACGCTGCCGGATGTTTTAAATGTTGACGAGTTTAATCATTTTTAACAAAAACTTTATCTGTGACACCTTTATTTCTTAAATGCAGAACTCTGATTTTTAATGACCCAGTACTATATTACACCCTCTCTAATTCATTCATTTTATTCAGTTAAGCACTCAATGCAAATTCACATCCTTTTATTGTGTCAAGTTTAACTTTGGTGAAGGTTAAGAGGGCCGAGTCACTGCCTCAAACAATAGAAAAGATGAGTGTGTGTGTGTGTGTGTGTGTTGTTCACCTCGGCAGATGATGGGCAAAATGCCACAATTTAAAAAAAGATCCAAAGCATAGTTTTAAAATGTATTTTCTCATAAACGTTTGCTATTAATCATACATTCCAACAAGTTTACAAGTGATTTTTAAATGATTTTTTAAAAAATGGCTTAATGCTTTATAGCCTGCAGTGCCAGACCGCTAAAGAGGTACGTAGGAATGTTAATGACACGTCCTTGTGTATCAATCAATCGACATTCAGCTTGTGCGCTGGCTAAATGCAGGCCAGCCATTAGGAATTATGGACAGGGGGACAACATTTTCCAAATTGGGCCCCCCATTCACAACCACTCCAGCAACACCACCCACCCACCCATCCTTAACTTTAATAGCAACATGGGCAATTTCAAATAAGCTATTGGCCATTAGCTATGACACAGATGGAGACTCTAACAACCATTTCCAAATCCAATGTTAGAGACCCATCCAGGCCATGCTCTGTTTGCATAAATGCACTCAATATGATTCTAAAGGACAAAAGGTCAGGTCAGTTATTTTAAAACACACACAAAAACAAATTCTTTCAGATTATACTTTGACAGTTATATACCTGCTTTCCAATGAATGAGTGATTACAAAAAAGTCAAATCAAAGATTGATTAAAGAAATTGCTGCAAGGCATTAAATCATAAAATAAAGTCACCGGTATGCATTCAATGTTGAAGGCTACGTTAATTAAAGTAATGATTAAACTGCAGAACTGAAATAAATTACAGTATAGAGCAGGTGTCATCTGCTACAAAATTAATGTTATTTTATTAGCTTATATCAGTGGAAACAGACTCCTAAAAACACAATAACTAAATACTTAACTTGGAAGTGCTTTTCGCTTCTTCTTGTTCTCTGCAATATTTACTGATCCACTATCAAAAAATGTTGAAAATAACTCGCTAAGCTATGTTTACTTAGGACTCTCCTGGAACTACTTCAAAATAAAAGTCTTGTTTTGTCAGTTAAAGGCTTTTAATGTTAAGCTGCAGCAGAAGGACCTGTTTGATTTGCATTAGCAATACTTTGATTGATAGTCATTGACATAGACCTGCACATTGGCAGAGTTGGTAGAGGCGGTGGAGACCAAAACAGAGACTTTAGACTTACATCCATCAAGTGGACATAACTCTAAATGAATGCTAATGTTGCTCTGTGAAGGCTGTGTCAGCATTTGTTTATTAATATGTTGTGCTGAAAGCAAAAGCATCAATTAGCATTTTTAATATGACAAGAATATATGGAAACTCACTCAAATGTTAAAGAATGAAATGTCAATGCTTTAATTTGTCACGTCTTTGCTCTTTACCATGTGTTTCACCTGGGCTGTCTGATCCCTGTTATACGCATTGTAAATCACAATGGCCACCATGTGAATAAGGTGAACTCAGAAAAGTTCACCTGCAGACCCTGAGACTCTTTTCCTTTCGTGACTTAATGCACGACGCAGTGCTGTGAAGCCAGCATTAAGTCCTGCAGGCTCTCAGGAATCCCACTTATCCCACGGTTCAACACCTCACTTTCCTTTTACACTCGAAAAGTTAATGTGCTGTAGATAAAATGAATAGATCCCTCATGCTCGACTGGAGAAGGGCGAGAGTTCCAGTTTCCAAAAACCTTTTGCATATTACAGTTCGGAGAAAGGAACAGATGAATCACAAAATGCAACTGAAGACAGGAATTTGCCGTCTTTGACAAAAAGGTCACACTGTGGGGACACCCAGAATTACAAAAGTAGAAGTCAAACTCTTCTAAGGACTACAAATGAAATTTTTGAAGTGCAATACTTTCTACAACCCCAGTTCTAAAAAAGTTAATATGCTGTGTGAAAATAAGAACATAAAAACAGAATGCAATGATTTGCAAATCGTTTTTGACTTGTATTCAGTTGCACAAGTACAAAGACAAGATCTTTAATGTTCAAACTGATTTGTTTTTTGTAAATATACACTCATTCTGAATTTGATTCCTGCAACATGTTTCAAAAAAGTTGAGACAGGGGCAACAAAAGACTGGCAAAGTTGTGGAATGCTTTAAAAACAGATAAATGGGTACTACATTAAAAACTGCATTAATAAACGCAGTTTGTTGTTCCATCTACAAACGCAAGTTAAGTCTCTACCATTCAAAGAGAAAGACACACATCAACAACATCCAGAAACGCTGCAGACTTCTCTGGGTGTGAGCTCAAAGTGGAAAAGCGTGCTGTGGTCTGATGAGTTCGAGGACCATCCAGATTGTTACCAGCACTTACTTTTGTTCCGTCTGTGAAGGCGCCATTAATGCTGAAAGGTACAGACAGGTTTTGGAGCAACATATGCTGCCATCAGAGACGTCCCTGCTTATTTCAGCAAGACCATGCCAGGACACATTGTGCATGTGTTACAACAGCGTGGCTTCATAGTAAAACACATCAGGTACCAGACTGGCCTGCCTGCAGTCCAGACCTGTCTCCCACTGAAAATGTGTGGTGCATTATGAAGCATAAAATACACCAACAGAGACTCCAGACTGTTGACGTCGTATATCAAGCAAGAATGAGAATTTTACTTTCAAAACATCAACAATCAGTGTCCTCAGTTCCCAAACGCTTACTGAGTGTTGATAAAGGTAGAGGTGATCCATCGCAGAGGTAAACATGCCCCTGTCCCAACTTTTTTGGAACATGTTGCAGGCATTAAATCCAGAAAGAGTGTGTTTACAAAAAAACAATAAAGTTAAGCAGTTTGAACTAGAGATGATAACAATTTATTGATCAATCATGTAAAATTTCATCAATCTACTATCAAATAAACATCAGGAATATGTGGCTCTTTATATTTTTCATAGGCTACACTCTTAGAAATGAGGGTTCCAATAGGGTTCTTCCTGAAGAGCAGCTTCTGAAGATCACTTTTTGGAAGAAAGGGTTTGTCAATGGTTCTTTGTAAGACTAAGGTTACCATTAAGAACCCTTTTGATCCAAAGAACCTTTTTTAGAAGACAGAGTTCTTCAAGGATTGTTGAAATCAAGGGTTCATCAAGGGTCCGTCAATGGTTCTCTGCACCATAATACAAAATGCTTCTCTTTGAAAGGCATCCAAGTGAACTTTTATTTTTTTTAAAAAGTTCTAACAGGAACTAAAAATGGTTCTTCTATGGGGACAAGCTGAAGAACCATGTATGATTCTAGTTAGCACCTTTATGTAACACTGTCAGAGAACATGCAACATGTTGCTGTATAAATAAAACTTTGATTCATTTGATTTCATTCTGATATCATCTGGTAAATGCAAAATATTTAAGTTTTGTAAGTATGATTAATCAATTAGTTACTTCATTTTACAGATGATTAATTAAGGAAAGAGTTTACAATCTGCAACCCTAGTTTGAACATTAAATATCTTGTCTTTGTACTGTATTCAGTTGAATACAGCCTGAAACTTTTTTTTTTTTTTTTTTTTTTTTTTTGCGAATTATTACATTCTATTTTTATTTAGATTTTACACAACCTCCCAACTGTTTTGGAAGTGGGGTTGTAAATCATCTCTGTTTTGTAATTGGCTTGAATCATGATGGGTTGCTCCTTCGACTACACCTATTATTTACCTCCGGGAAGACAAATTCTTTCAGAAGAAACAACAAAACCTCAACTTTTCCCAATCGATTCCTATCTCTGCTGTGTTATGTGTCAGCTTGGTTTGAGCCCGACCTGCTGCGGCCGCCCTCCTGGGCCAGTGGGAGCGATGGCAGACAATGCACAATAGAGTACTGACTTGATTTCCTATTACCCGTGCTGGAGGAACTCTTTTGTCTGTGGATGGGCACTATAATGGAGTGTAATGAGAGAATTGAGGTGTTTGCGGAGGAGTAGTGCAGTGCAACAAGAGGGCCAATTTCTTCTCTCTAAATTTGTTTGTGTTTTCCCCCCAAACCCGTTTCCTCTTTGTGTCAGCTCCTAATAGTGTCAACACGTCAAGAGATAGGCAGAGAGAGTTTGCGTCGGTGTTTGTGTGTATGTAACAAATGCAGTTAGACTGCGTGAGAAAGGGGGTGTGCATGCAAATGTGTGTGTGTTTCTTTGATTTTTTTTTTTGCTGGTCTCTCCGGTATCTGTTTCTGAGATCTAACCATATTTTCTCATCTCCTCCTCTTTTCCCCGCTATCTCTCTCCTGTCCATCTCTCTTTCTCTCTCCCTCTCTTCATCCTCCCACCGTCTCTCTCTCTCCCTCTTTCCCCTCCCTCCTGACTGCTCCTGTGGGGCTTCTCTGGGTGTATCTTTCCTGTTTTCCTCTCCCCTATCCAATGCAATTTTCTCTTTATCAACATTTGATTTCCACCGAGTGAGTTGTCCTCTGCGCAGAGACCAACAACAGAGGCAGGAGCGTGGTTAAAGAAAAACATGCAAGACGCTGTGTTTATCTAAGTTACCCCTCCCCTCTTTCAGATCTTCAATTGCTCCTTATCTCCATCCATTTCTCCTCTCCTTCTCACCCCCTCTGACTCACCCGTACTCCCGCCAAATTTGACCCTGTTTGTTACCAGATATCGGACTATCAGCTTGTATCGCTTTCCCACAGTGGCAGCCAATTGCAAATTGACCACCCCGTCTTAGTTACTTTGCTTACGTCTGTTGGCATGCCATCCCAATTCGTCAGATACTGACGTTTTGTCACTGGTCCTCAGCGTCACATACGGGCACACAAGGTTCCCCTTTAGTGGCTGTTTGAGACACTGTCAGAGGGCCTCTGATCGGACTTTGAGTAGATTTGGGCACTTAAACTACTTGAGCAGGTTTGTTCCAGTATGAATTAATTTGCATCATAGCACATGATCATATCATTGTATGTGAGTTTTTAGTGTTTCCACTGGATGCTGCAAAGTTACTTTACTTCAGTGTATGTCAGCTTAGGTACAATAGTCACTGAAAGGCTGCGTGTTGTGCTTGCTGGCACAGAAAAGAAATAAAAGTCCCTGTTTATGTAACATTGCTATGGCATCTTCCTGTACTCTGCTCTGTGAAAACCTAACTTAGCTAGTTAGCAGCTAAGAGTAACAGTGGGAGTCTTTTCACCATAGAGGAAAAACAATCTCATGAGAAAACTACTCTACTACTCTATTTCCAGCTCTGAAAACTATCTGGAAGGTCACTGGTTTTAGGCAACTTTAACTGTCTTTAGCCTGACTCGGAGCAGCTAACTAGTGAGCTCAATTTCACAACAAACCTCTCTAGACCTCTGTCACACAGGTTACCCACAAGCCTACCTTCCTTAAAGGTGCAGTGGATGTGTAATTCAAGTCCCTTACTACTTATAGTAGTAATAAGTAAGTAGTAATACTGCACATTCTGCAAAGTCTCCACTACAAGTAAAAGTTCTGCATCCTCAACTTAACTAAGGTAAATGTATTACAGTAGTATTACAGCAAAATTACAGCAAAAGTGTCAAAAGTAAATGTAGCATTACTCACTGTGCAGTGAAATGGTCCCTGTCAGAGCTTTACTATTATATCTTATGTTTTTGGATGAATATCACTGCTGCGTTAATGTGTCTGTTGCATTTTACTGCTGTAGATGTTTCAGGTTGTGCTCATTTTAGCAACTTTATATACTGCTGGGTCATTTAATCCAGACAAACCAAAGCATGATACCCAGGAGGCAATACAACAACAAGAAGCCAACACAGGAAGACAGAAGCAAGACAAAAAGACAAAAAATAAGCTTTTAAAAAGACACTATAATAACCACTCGGTTATGGCCAAGGAACACCCATGGTCATGGTTAAAAGAAATCAACACTGACTGTTAGCAGGAAACATGAAACCAACAATGGTCTCCAGCGCTAAAGTTTGATGTTGTTACAGGGAATTTGCTGAAGGACTATCTCTCTTCTTTTTTGGACAGTGTCAGTAGCATCCACACAGTCAATGTGTTGTTGTGACTGAGGCTTTTTTCATCCATGACCCGCAGCCATCCACAATGTACTCAGCTCATGAAATCCCCCCCGGCCTGGAAATCAACACTGGGTTAGGTTACCACTGCTGGTGGTGAGCTAGGCAGCTAGCCAGACATGCTAACATTTGCAGGTCAAGTTAGAGCAGATAAATTTACAGTTTAATCCATATTGTTCCAACTCCATGCACACCACTTCAGCAAGTGGAAAAATACTAAGCTTGACAGGCCTGTCGTACCTCGTTACGGTTACTAAGCTGTGATTGAACAATTGCTGTTCAAGGGAGGGTTTTGGTGACAAGTCAGTTTTGATTGTCTGCTGTTACCTCCACAAAAACCCACGCACATACGCGCACACACATGCACACACACACACACACACACACACACGCACACACACAGTGGGTGCAGAGCATGGGCCCTCCTTGCTGTCATTCTCCAAAAAAAAACGAGAAAAAAAAAACATCCCTCTCATTTTGCTCCCACGCCTAAAGACATCCATTGTGACAAATTCATAATTCAAAGTCCTTTTAATGATGTGATTAAAAAGTCATTTTGAGCTTCTATGAATCTCCCCCACCCTAATGCATGCACACACACAGAGACACACACAGACACACACACACA
>JAJHUR010101082.1:0-12575 GCA_027495735.1 Lutjanus campechanus | reverse complement strand
GATCTGTCAGTCAGGCGGTGAATTTGGCACAGTGACCAGGCTTCTAAGGTGTGTGATGACACGCTGTGACCATGCAGGGTTTCTGAGTCAGCTACTCAGGGTCAAACAGAGAACTAAGACTGGTTTGTTGAGCTGTGTGTATGTGTTAAAGACAGATGTTTCAAACTAGCTTGCTGTAGTATCGAAATACAAAACATCTCCTTATTTGGATTTTTACACTCTGAAAGTGTAAGTTGAGACAACTCAAAACTCAGATCTATTGCAGTGCATTGCCATGAACTTTTTGAGTCCAACTCAACATCTTAAGTTTTGAAATAAACTTTAAAAAGCTTTTCTTCTTTTTTCTTACTTTCTTAGTTTATAAAATTTGTAAAAAGTTTATGTAAAGAAGAATAGTAAATTATGTCAACAAAAGATCAGTAGTTGGTAAAACTTTTTTAAAACTTTGAAAGAAAAAAGAATTTGAGTTGAGCTCAAAACTCAAAAATCTATCGCAGTCTGTAGTTTGCCTTGAAATTTTGAGTTTTCTCAACTTTTTCATTTTTACAGTGTAGTTGGCAGAGTTTTATGCAGATGGTCCAGGTGCTTATTATATGTGTCACTATAGGACACATAACATGTGTCATTTTAAGAGTAACTGAACAGATTGTGTGATTTAAACAGCATATGGTTGTTGGTAACTGAGGCAAAGTCTTCAAACTCTTTATACAACTTCTCCTGGGCATGGGAACAGTGCTTTTGTAACCCCCCTCTCTGGATCAATCTGGTTCATGGTGTTTATTTCTTGGCACAGCACAGCTGTTAGACAAACACATGAATGTGGTTGATGGTGACGATGAAACATACAGCTCCTGTCCTGAAGTAGAAATCATCAGCAAGCAAAAAGGGGTAGTTTTACTTGACTGCTGTAATATTTCAGTAATGTAATAGTACGTGTACTTGAGTACAGATTTTCAGTACTCTTTTTAATACTTTAGAAGAAGGATTTATTTTTGATCTTATATTTCGTTATGGCAGTGGAAACACTCACACTTTTGTCCACAGGGGGCTCCAGAATCAATGCAATTTGAAAATTCACTGTAGCTTTAATGTAAATTTTTATTTTGGTAAAGTTAAATTTATAACTATCGTCAACAAGCAAAGGGATGACTTCCTGTCACTATAGTTGCAATAAAACAAATAAAGGAAGCCTTGCATAAATAAAGATGTTATTAAATTATTTTTAAGGAAATGAAAAACATGCTTGCTTGCAAAACAAAAATGCTGAATGAATATAAAGATGAATTTTAACAAATTTCAACAATCTGTGACCCTGTTACACTGTTTATTAATATTTTTCTCTCACTGAAACAGCTGCTTCAGAGCAAAGCAGTGAGAGAAAGAAAGAGCAGAGAAGCTTAATTTTGAAAATGAGTTTTTGATTTTTTAAAAACTGCAAACTGGCTGCGATCTGTCTTTATCATCGTCTGTGGAGGGAGATGCAGCCTGCAGCTACGTGATGGATTGTCAGTTTGTTGAAGTAGGAACTCAACACCATCAGAGCTCCACAGCAAAAATCTGCAAGCATACATAAATATTTATATTTATTGTTTCTATGCTGTTGTTTTTCAGCTCTTTTGATGATTAATCACATCAAGGTTTTATAGCATATTTACATTTCTTTCATTTAGTTTAACTGAGTCAGGCTTTTTCCACTCTGTGAAGCTTTCACCTTTAAATGTGAAATTAGACCTTCTGTCTCTAGATATTTGCAGACATCCTGTCACCCACACACAGTTTTTTAAATCAGAATGGAGAGCAGGGTTGAAGGGATGATGACCTTTTCTCTTCTTCTCCCGACAGCAGATGGTGGTGACGGTGGTGTTATAGACCCAGAGCCATTCATTTAACACCGGAGGCGAGCCACCCATTTTCTTTGCTCACTGCTGGCAGAGAGAATGTCTGATGATGTGGGTCTTTTTTAAGTAAAAGCTTCACTTGTAGCCAATAGTTCAAACCCCCTCTGTATTTAATGTTCAATGATATTAATATCTGTGTTCTTTGTGTGCTGTTGAACCTCATTTCCTCTCATCCCTGTTGGCCCTGAAGCACAGACGCACACAATTAAACAGCCATGAGCTTTAACGTCAGAGGTGAACTTTAGTTTGGGTTCCTGCTGAGAGGAAACACGAGCGTCACATGGCTATTTATAACTGAGTCCAATACGGACACAAAAAATATAAACTTAATCTGTCTCTACACGGTTCTCTGTGCATCTTCCGGCAATATGCAGCTGAATCAGGCGTGTCTGGGTATGAGGACAGCACTTTCTCATACTTCAGTGCTGATTGAGTTGCAGCCTTTAAAAGGGATAGTTCACCCCAAAATCAAAGATAAATATTTTACCTCCTACCTCTTTATCCATTTTGATAGTTTTGGTTTGAGTTGCTAAGTTTTGGAGATGTCAATCATAAAGATGCCTGCTTTCTCTCCACTGTAATGTAAACAACTACACCCACCAACCATATCACCACACAGAGGGAAGAGCGCCTCTTTTCATGAACGAGAGGCTCATGCTTGTGGCAGAGTGGAATCTAAACATTATTGCAGTCCTCCATTTACCTTGTGAGAAAGCTGGATTCGCAAAGATCACAAGATAATGCAAGAATCCACCTTGCCAGGATCTGTTTGTGTCCAATCAGCGTCCTCAGTGAGACTCCTGGCAGCTGCATGGTTTTAGGTGTGACGATGGCGAGAAGCGCCAATGGAAATGACTGGTCTCGAACAAACAATGGTGGCTCCTGAAAAGGTTAGTGTAGATACTGTGATAGCATCAGTTATATCAGAATTGGAGAATATTTCTTTTTCACTCTTCTTACGGCCGACTTCGGCTTCAGTTCGGTGAGTTGAAGCCACAGACTCGGTGTGTCAAGTCCGTGGCTGTAGGCGTAGATTTTGGGGTTACGGGGGCATATCCCCTAAATATTTTGAACATGTGTATTTGTCCCCCCACTGAAAAATAAAAGTAGCAGAGGACTTTTATTTTGATGAACCACTAGAGCACAACTCATACACACAGCAGTTCATCCAGTAATGTACAGGTGATGTTATGTAACCTCAAAAGCAATGGTTATAATCTGCCATGAAAATGTTTTGGGTTTACTCAGACTAATCTTAAAGTGATGTTGCCTGCCCATAACTAAAGCTCATCTAAGCATATTAGTCCGTTAAAAACAAACAAACGGACGGCATGAAATGAAGTGACACTCAAAATTTCCAGAGGAAGAACACGAAGACCCCTCTCTTAATATTTGTCCCCTCAAATATTGAAACTAAACCTATGTCCTTGTCCTCAGCTGAGCTGCTACTTTCGCATGTCCAAGCTAGCCAGTGCAGTAATGTGGTTGGCAGTTGTCTCCATTTTTTCCTTTGCAAATTAGTATCTTTTCATTTGACTCACTGTTGTGTGCTTTAATACATAATTCTGTTTGGCTTTCTAATGTCAGAATTCCTCTTTTTATATTATGGCTTCTGCTTGTGTGATAAGCATTGTCATTCTCATATACTGTGTTTTGTGTTTCACTTCTCAACATTTAAAAATTGTAATATTTTCATGTGTTTTTAACATCTGGCCAGGGCGACCACATCTCTGGGTCTTATTTTGTTTGTCTGTTTTTTAAGGGTCCCTGGTAGATTTTGTGTCCTACTGGGACTAAATGTAGAGAATAACGAGCAAACAGGGCAAGCAGCAGGGAGGCAGAATCTATCATGCATTTTATTTGCTGAAACAGCAAAATAGAAGCAAGCGAGTCAGGAAACAACGGGCGACTCAGTTACAACATAAAAGCAGGACACATGAAAGATTTGACAGGTCTGCAGTCAGATGGGTGAAGACAAGATGTTACTGAAAAATGAACCACCAGGAAGAAAAATGGAGGTAGGCTGCAGAAAAATAACTGTTTATTCATCTATATAAGATGACAAACACCTGTTGCCTTCAAGTGAGAGGCATTCAGGTTTTTTAAAAAGGACTTCCACCAACTATCACCAACTATCCTCAATCAGGAGAAGAAGATAACAAGAAAATCATGAGAAACATACAAGAGAAAAATATTAAAATATTAGCAGGAGAACACAGTATCCATCTCATGACTTTACCATCATTAAAGGGATAGTTTGCCCAAAAATGAAAATTTACTAGTTAGTTTTTTAGTTCACAAAACACTGCTGGAGTTTCTCCCAAACAATATAATTGAATGGTGACCAGTTTTCAGACAGAAAACACAACCAAATAATTCAAGTCTCCTAAAGCTCCAACATGCCGCTCACTTGTGCACACACACCGTCACACCACACATACACAGTTCACATGGTGTGCACATGCATTCACCATGAACTGCGACTCCATGTGAGACCTTTTAGATGTGTAAGATAACACAGAACAGTGATTTACATCAGATCCTGACTGATTCTGTTTGTCCGATAAACAATCAAGGAAGTTACTGCTGCGCATAAAATGGAAGCTTCATCCTATTTCACCCACTGCTATTAAGACTGATTTTTATGACCTGTTGATTAACTGCAGTGTCCTAGAATCAGAGTGTATGCATGTTATGAACCTGCTTATGTAGGCTCATCTTTCTTTGTGAATAATTCAAATTTAAACAGCAGGAAAACGCTGCAACACCGACTGTAGACCAGGGTTTTATTCATCAGTGGCACCATCATTGTCTGCTGCCTCAAGATAGCAATGAACCAGCACTGCGCCTGACCACACCTTAAATTAACACCAACACACCCCTGGGTGCACAGATGGGCACAAGACCCTTTGCTACCAACACAACGTGGGCTCTGGGCGAGAAAATGACAACTGTTTCAATTAGAAAAGAGTGATGACAGCGGTGCTGCGTACCATTTCGCAACAAGCAGAAAATAGAGCCAAGCCAAGTCACATGTCATTAAAAGTGGTGTACTATTCAAACTCAATTAATATTAGCTTGACCTGCTCCCAGTTAATTATTCAGACACAATTTGACATAACACATTTTCAGCCATGTCTCCTAACATTTTGTCAGATCACTACAATGTACACTGACAGATTCATATTCTGCCAGCTGAATAGCCAAATATGTATCTATGATACATAAAAAGGTGAGTATTTCCTGCTCATATTTTGGGGAAATAATTTTAAAATGCTCAGTGTCAGCCTCCTGCTGCTTCCACCCACCTGCTCTCTCTGTTGTGCTGTCATATTTGCTGGATGCAGGGACAGTGAGGGACACTGTTTGAAGCTGATACCTCTTGTTGTGGTGCTTCATTGAGCGCCGCACACAAAGGGACAAATTACATTTCAGCTGTAACAGAGTGTGAAGCTGCTGAGTGTTGTGTTTGATGTCAGAAGCCCCTGTCCTGGTTTACTGATCCTGGGCCAGTCAGAGAACAGTTGATTCATATGAGGGACATGTGATGTCGCGGATTTCAGGTGGATGAGAGCTGCCAAGTGGGGAATGTTTGTTCCCTGGTGGAAATTACAACTGGTACATGTGTGGATTTTGATATCTCGCAGTGAGTGAGTCAACGCTGCCAGCAAACACTGCAGCGCTGTCTGCAGCCCAAGATAATGAAAATCAAACACTCACTTACATGTACGATAATATAATCAAATGTAGAAATAATACAAGAGTTAAATCAGTTGTAAGTGTTTCATGATTGGTTTTGAATTCATTAAAAAGTCACCAATTAATATTAATATTTATTATTTAAATGCAAAAGTATACAGCCTGCATACAGGGACAGAAAACATATTGTGTCACATGAGTTACAACAGACAAAAATCTGACATTAAAATACAACCAGTGGCTTTACGGTTTTTGTTAATCTTACCAGTTTAGAGCATTTAAATTGTGTCCAGATATACCTCATGATCAGCGTCCATATGACGTTAAAGTTATAATAATTGTAAATAAAATATGTGTATCAGAACACTGTTTGTTGATCTCCCCCATGAAGCTGATTCGCCAACTGAACACTTTGAGCCTGTGTAACACACTCTGCAAGTGGACACTGGACTGCTCAACATTGGAGCTCCCCATGGCTGTGTGCTCCGCCCCCTCTCGTTCACGCTATACACACATGACTGCAGCCCCCGCCATGGTGAGAACTCTGCAAAAAGTTCCTCCTGATATGGAGTCCCGTTGTTTGAAATCCGTCCAATGATGAGGTGTCATCTGCAAACTTCACAATATTCAAAGAATCTGAACTATCCCTTTAAGTTTTTCTGAACTCTGGAGGATGACAGTCAATAAGACAAGAGCCCACAAATAATGGCTGCTGGTACTCAAGTTTTGCTCCAACAGATTTTCTGAAGGCTTCAGGCTGAGCTTTAAGACTGGGAAACACGTATCTCAGGAGTCTGACACACCGGGGTTTTAGGCATTAGAGAACTTGACTTAAGAAGCTGCAAGGACACAAGCAGAGGGCTCGCCAGCGGGGGAGCTCTGATACGTATGCATGAAAGCCACAATGCTGCAGGGTATACTGTCAGTCAGTCCACAGTCTGGAGTTTTATTACCTCTGTTTGAATATTTCACTGAATAAAATGTGTTGGTGGCTCATTATGATACTGTACACTCACGACTTTTCAGTTCATAATCAATGAGATTTATTCACTGTTTACCACAGTTTTATTTACAAAGCAAAACAGGATGAAATTAAAGATTCAAAGGAGAGGCATGAGATGCATTTTGCAGTTGACATCAACAGATCTCTATACCAGTCCCTCTCAAACTTTTTCAAAGTATCAAGATCATTTGTATCATTACACAACACAGAGTTGTACCACAAAATAAGAGTCGTAGCTCCTTCATGCTATACACCAAAACCATGTGGTAAAATATACAACAAATTAAATTAAATAATATATAGTTATTTATGGTAACACACATATACGGCTCAGAAATAATTCTGTAGTGCATTTTTTTAATTTGCATCTGATTAACTGTGCACAGCTGCAACAAGGTGATGACATGACAAAAGACAAAAGTTCAACATCTGGGAAACATTATCCATTAAAACTGTGTTTCAGCACGAAGCATCACTGATGTAACCACAGACTCCTCGTCCCCCCTCGTCTCTCTCTAGTCTTACATGTTGCATATGTTGCATCAGGTGCAACAGCCTGATCCAGGATGTCTCTGGGTTCCCATTGTTTGTCCAGCCTGCTCTCATTTTGTCTGTTTGTCAGTCCAAGCTGGGTTCGCACAGTTTTTATTGCCTCGTCACCTTCTGAGGTGGTCCGTGGCGGTGCATCCAGCTGATCTGGCTGCATGGTCAAAAGATGCCTTGTGGTCTTTAATCCAAACCCCACACTCCATTTTCTATTGACTACAAGTGTATTTCTATCATAGCTGAATCATGTTTCAGCAATAAAGCTGAAAAAACAACAGCTTACAAGAGAAAATTAGCAAAAACTGCTGCATCTACATGTACCATAGACAAGAAATAATGTACAACAATGTACCACCTTTGAAATAGTTTTTCGGCCAAGTATCCCCTGACAAGTGCGAAACATTTCTGAAACATTTTCATTTCTGCTCACTGAGGTAAATCCTATTAAGACATATTCTTCCAGCTACTGTCAGTATTTTGTTGGCTCTTTCATGCTTTCTTTTTCACTTTTTTTTCTCTGTGTTTTGCCTGTATTACAACTACATTTCAACCATGAATCAGTTTTCTCGATTTTTGTCTGTCACAAATCTGACTTTCAGCTCACATCATGATTGTGTTTGTTGCTTTCTTCTTCTGTGAGTTTGTGTTCGGCAGCTGACAGTTTTCAGCTGTTAATGACTGCATTGAGAATCAGAATATTGAACATAAAAATGTAAAAATGTGCTTTAATCAAACTTATATTTACAAATTTTCATGTAACTTCAGTATAATTACTGTAGGAATTATGCATGACAGATATTTTTTGAATTAACATTTTAAAATAATCTCACCCCCTGCAGTACCCTGAGGGTTTCTTGTACCCACTTTTGAGAAAGAAAAACTTTTTTACTATCAGAAACAAAGATGTAAGAAAGAATGTAAAATAACAAATGAATGATGAAACAACCCTGGCACACAAGATTTCTTTACAAATGTCTCTGAAGGCTGCAAATATTCATCAGTTTGTTTCTAAAGCTAGAAACTCTATTATGATCCAGCTGTGTTCCAAAAGTCTTAAACTTTTGTTCCCTTTTGTTCTACGTCACCAAACAGTTTGTGAGACATGGAGCGCTAAAGCTTCCTCTGAGCCTGAACACATGCCGGCATGTTGATTTTATTCCTCTTTCATCTTTTGTCTACTTAGCTGCTATTATTCCTCTCTTAATGACTCTCTTTCTGTTTTGTTCACTCGCACCACTGATCTCTGCCTCTGACAGTTTTGCTGTAAGCGGAGACGTGCAGATGAAAAGACACCCAGAGATTTGTAAGTTTTACACACTTGCTTTAATTACGATGTTTCACGTTGCCGTCTTCTCCCTTCTCACATCCTGAACCTGTCAAAGATTTCTGCTCCGTCTGCAGAACGCAGCCAGAAAACTTTCTCTCACACAGACCCCTGCGACATCAGAAGAGCAGAGCAGGCGTCTATTGGAACTGATCGTCTGCTAGCAGTGCGCTAATATGCTAATGAGGAGCAGTTTTTCTATTATAGGCGGAGCAGGAAGAATCAGCACTATCGCACGCATCTGAAGAGACTAAGATTAATTAGTTCTGAAGAAGGCACGCAGAGATAAAAAGTTAGAAAGCAAGACAGAAACAGACAGATCAAGTGTGTGTGTGTGTGGGAAACTTGCTGAACGCAGTACAGTAAAATGAAAAGGCTTTTGTACTGTTGATGGTTAACATTTAGCATAACTTCAGGCATGTCAGATTATGTGCCATGCGTTTCTCTGTGCATACTAATGTGGTGTGTGTATTTGTCAGTGTGTGTCTACATCTGTCTGTGCCCTCACACACACAGACAGACCCTGTAGGCCCTTCTCAGCAGGTGTCCGTCTTCTCACAGCAGAACCTGTCGGCTCTTTCATGCTCTGAATTCATCATTAAAGTTGAAAAGAAAAGTCAGAAACACAAAACACCAGTTTTTGTTTCATTTCCCCAGATAACAGAAGGATAATGATGTTGCTCAGTCAGCTGTTGAGCTCATCAGTCCATCGGTCCGATGCTTCTTGATGAAAGGGCTGTGAAATGCTTCTCCTTAAATCAGTCAATCTTATGTACTGTAGTTTTTAAAGAAATCAAAGCTTTAGCTGTTGACCTTTATTTATCTCACAGTAAATGATTAATGAGCAGTTGAACAGGTGGCCGGTGAGATAAACAGCTGTTCAACTGCTCGTTAACACAAATATCTAATCAGCCAATCACATAGCAGCAACTCAATGCATTTAGGCCTGTAGACATGGTCAAGACGACCTGCTGAATGGGGAAGAAAGGTGATTTAAGTGATTTCGGGCGTAACATGGTTGTTGGTGCCAGACAGGCTGCTCTGAGTATTTCAGAAACTGCTGATCTACTGGGATTTTCACACACAACCATCTCTAGAGTTTACAGAGAACGGTCCGAAAAAGAGAAAATATCCAGTGAGCAGCAGTTCTCTGGGAGAAAATGCCTTGTTGATGCCAGAGGTCAGAGGAGAATGGCCAGACTGGTTCGAGGTGATAGAAAGGCAACAGTAACTCAAATAACCACTCGTTACAACCAAGGTGTGCAGAAGACCATCTCTGAACATACAACACGTCAAACCTTGAAGCAGATGAGCTACAGCAGCAGAAGATCACACCGGGTGTCAGCTCAGAACAGGAAACTGAGGGATCCATCCTGCCTCGTATCAACGGTTCAGGCTGGTGGTGGTGTAATGGTGTGGGGGATATTTTCTTGGCATGCTTTGGCCCCTTAGTACCAATTGAGCATTATTAAATTGCCACAGCCTACCTGAGTATTGTTGCTGACCATGTCCATCCCTTTATGACCACAGTGAACCATCTTCTGATGGCTACTTCCAGCAGGAAAACGTGACATTTCAAACTCGTTTCTTGAACATGACAGTGAGTTCACTGTACTCCAGTGGCCTCCACAGTCACCAGGTCTCAGTCCAATAGAGAACTTTTGAGATGTGGTGGAACGGGAGATTTGCATCATGGATGTGCAGCCGACAAAGCTGCAGCAATGCTATCATGTCAATATAGACCAAAATCTCTGAGGACTGTTTCCAGCACCTTGTTGAATCTACGCCATGAAGAATTAAGGCATCTCTGTCTGCTTCACTTACTGCTGGCTGTGTGTGACGACATCTCGCAGGATCTTTGTTTGTTTCTGGAAGAAAACAGAGGAGTCATGCTGAGAGCCAGTCTGAGTGGAGTTAGCTGTCCCAGAGTTCAGTTGAAAGTTTTACTGCAACTATTGAAAACAATGGTTCGTGTTTGTGCTTAGCCGATTTGCAAGGACAGGATGTCGCGCAACACCCCGTACAGCTTTTATAGGCTGCATTTGTCGGACAGCGAAATGCTGAAGCTAATTGTGCTACAATTGGATGCTAACACTCCTGACCAGACACTGCGCCTTGCAGACCAGCGTGTCTGCAGTGCACACTTTTACAAAGATGACTCCTGCCAGCCCAAGAAGAGAAGACATCCAATCCCGAAACACTTCACCAAACACACCTCAAGAAAACAGCTGTCCTACTCACTGCAACGAAGACATTCTTCAACAAGCAAAGATCCTGCAAGATGTCGTCACAAAGTGAACGGTAAGAGAGACACTTTGCATGTTGCTGACAGAGATTACACTGGTGATCTGAGACGGTCTGTGCATCCACCTTCCTCAGTACTGAACCAATTTTAAAACGAGTTGTACCTATCAATCATACACACACATACACATGGGGGAATAGCGCCCAGGTTGAAAAATACCGAAGTTATCCTTTAAAACAGCATCACTGTCCTGCAGTGATAGAAGGAGAGCCTGATTCTGACGTAGGTGCTGCGGTGTTTGTAAGCCCTAAACACGCTGCATCATCTTCAGACTGAATCAGGCAGAGTCCAAGAAATCTGAACATCAGAGGAGCTATTTTGAGAAACCCAGAGGATAAAAGCCTACAAATTGGGTTTAAACAAAAGAGGATGAAAAGCTTCTGTAGTCTTGAAAAAGTGTCCTAATTTTTCAGCAGCCTGCTGTTTGGAATGGAAACCTTTTCTTAATACAGTGATTATATTCCTTTTGTTACTGAATATCTCATAATCTGTACCTGCTCTCCTCTTATAAGAGACACTCTGAACATGACATAAATTAACATTTGTTCTCCGCCTAGATGACCTGTAGCTGCATTCCTCTTATCTGAGTTTGGCCTCTTATCCGTCTCTCTCTCCATCCCACACCCTCTGTCCTCCTGTCCTCCTGCTTTTTCTCTTCTCTATATTCCATCTGGTCATGTTAATATTTCTCATCTGTTCAACACCTGGGACTAACGTTGAGCACGTCTGTTGTGCATGTATTTACATGAGTTAAACTTAAAGGTTATTGTTTTTTTTGTTGCGTTTTTCAACGAACCTCACTGAAAAATATCCTTTTTTAACTGAAGTAGATCTGTTGTAAATTATTTTCACATGGAATTCATTGAGTCACTTTCCATTTTCTTGAACATTTCTGGTGATTAAATGTCATTTTGTTTCCCTCTAATGCGAAACTATTAGCACAGCAGTTTATTTAATGTAATCCTGCATATAACCATGTTGTAAGTAAGTTTTTATTTAACTTAAAGAATCATTGGGAGTATGTAGTACCAAAATGACATCACAAAAAGAAAGCAAAGTGCTGTGTTCGTGGGGTGACCCAGGAGTCCCAGTTACAGCAAGGGAGCATGACAGCTCTGACACCTGAGACACTTGAGATGCTCTTTGAATAAAAATTGTTCAGGTAACTTTGCCGACATGAGCTGTGTGTCTCAGCATTTGCTGCCATTTGCTTATCAGACCACATGACCCTTTTCCATTGCTCCAGGGTCCAATCTTTATGCTCCCCTAGCAAATAGAAGCCTTTTTTTCTGATTATCCTCACTGATAAGTGGTTTTTCTTAAGGCTCCACAGCTGTTTAGTCCCAGTCCCTTGAGTTCTCTTCACATTGTGTGTGTGGAAATGCTCTTACTTTAACATAGCTGTGAGTTCTACTGCTGATTTTTTATGATTTGATTTCACCAAAACGTTTAAGTGATCTCTGATCACAATCATTCAGGATTTTTTTCTGACCACATTTCTTCCTCAAAGATGATGGTTCTCTACTATCCTTCCAGGTTTTAATAACACGTTGGACAGTTCTTAACCCAGTTTAAGTGGTTTCATCAACCTCCTTAGCTGTTTTCTTTGCTTGATGCAGGACAATAATTTGACCCCCACAGGATCTGTCTTCTGACATGGTTGTTTAAGAAATGAGAAGTTACTCACTGCATCATTTAGGGTTAAATAACTTGTTACCAGCTGAAACATATTAATCACTGCAGTAATTATCTATCTAATTTTTGGCCTTTTTTTTTTTTTCTCAGTTAAATCCAGGTGGT
>JAJHUR010101081.1:0-24965 GCA_027495735.1 Lutjanus campechanus | reverse complement strand
AAAAAAAAAAACTTAATTAAATCACGTACAGTAGCCTAGATCCATGCAGACGGCCCAATTTTCTCACACAATGACTTATAAAAATGAAATTCAAAGACTGGAGATTACATGGCAAGTCAGTATTGATATTGATATTCCTCTGCTATAGGTATTTCAATATGACATTTTAGCCTACCAATAGTACCGACGGAATCAGCACAAATTCACCTAATTCAGACCTGGTATTACAATGGGCTCTATACCTGGATATGTTATCTGGATAATAAATGATCCAATCTTACCTTTGAATTTATACCTGGTATTGTTAATGCACTCTTGTTATCCTCATTGAGATCGGATCTCTGTCCTCCAGAGCAAAACCTGCGAGAGAGTAATTTGAGGTGGCGGAGAGTTTACAAAAGCACGCACATCCGAATGCAATAAATACGAAACGCTGGACTGAAGTACATGTGGAAAAAGTAAAAACAGAATCCGCACACTGGATGATGCGCCCATGAACATTTATTCATATACCACCATTTGACATCTCGTAACACAATAAGGTACAAATGAGGAACGTATGAGAAACAAACTGCTATTGACCCATTAGTTACCGTATTAACTAAATCCTAATCAAATTGTACAGAGTTTATAATGATTAATTCTTACTTAATTAAGAAATTAGTGAGGAATGACTCAAGAACGACATGATAATTGATACATTGTTAATAAGTACTTCCCTAATAACCTGATGGACGACTACATAGTAAATAATGATGAGTTACTAGAGAACAGACTAGGAGATCCCATATTAATGAATTATTAGGTATTGAGTAATTGATTAATATCATCAATCAATCGATCATAAATGATAAAGTAATGACTCCGTCACAACTCTGCTCTACTTGAAGGGAGACAAAAAAGTAAAGTAATCATAAGATAATGATGAAGTATCGAGGGACAACTTAGCAACTACTCAATATTGCGTATCACTTTACTTGAAGGGACACAAAATGAGCAGGTAGTCATAATATGACGATAAAGTACTTGGGGACTGCTTAGTAATTACTCAGCATTTTACCCAGCTTCACTTGAAGGGACACAAAAAAGGTAAGTAATCATAAGATAGTGATAAAGTCCTGAGGGACTATTTAGTAACTACTCAGTATTATGAATCACTTTACTTGAAAGGACACAAAATAAGTGAGTAATCCTAAGATAATAATGAAGTAATGAGGGATTACTTAGTAACTACTCAGTATTATGTATCACTTTATATTAGGGAACACAAAAGAGTAACTGAGTTTTGCGAAGTTAATCCAGAACCACAGATATTCATGAAGTTTTTTTTTCTAATTCAAGGTGGCAACAAATCAGCCCCAGACAGACTCCCTAAAAAAAAATACATCATGGAGTTTTATGACTTTTAAAAACACCTTCTTCTGCAAATTCTTAATGATTTGTCCGCTCTTGGAAATTTGGCAAATGTAACAGGCTACATTAAATTATTCCCTTCTTTGTCAGTTCGTCCTGGTGTATTGGTGTACTGGCCTGTAAGCTACTCTGTGACTAAATAAATTAGGCCTACGTGCCTTGTCCACAGTAGCGCACACCATCACATACGCTGTTATTTCTTACTGCAAGTTATGTGGTATATGGATACCAGCACATTGCATTTGCACCTACCTAAGAGCTGACCACAAAGCGTACATTTTCCCGTATCTTTATGACATGTTACCTTTTAATACCAGGTGTAAATGGGGTAATTAACAACATAAATGAAGTTATTTTTCAGGAACAAGTCTCAAAATTCTCTGTTTGTGTTATCACAAGCACTTTAAAATCCCATTTTAAATGTGTCCACAACAGTTAAAGAGAAGGCAACTTATCCTGGTTGTGTCTTCTGCACCATTAGCCAGTGTTGCCATACTATTGATGGCCTAATTAAAATGTGTCAGGCTGAAATGTGTCACATTTTTTAAAGGCTGAAATTGATAGCTCACATTAATTTTCACTTTCTCAAAATGACCTTTAATTTCGCTCGCCAAATGCAGGCTTGTGTCTACACCGGCACACCCTCCCGTTCCCCGCTCCTGAAACAATATGTCAAACGGCTTTGACAACACACGGAAGAAGCCGACCGTTCCTCAGAGCGGAGTGTCTCGCAGCTCAAATTGAAGTCACTCTCAGATTTCAAATATCCACGGGAAAATGATATGCCAAGGCCTCCCTGCAGAGTAATGGTTTCAGACATTTTTTTTTCTGTTAATAAGTCATCACTGATAACCCTCCCTTCTTCTCAGCCAACTCTCCCTTCTGCAATTTGCTCGTTTTTGCTCTTTTCCGGGTAGTCCAGCTTTTATATCTCCCCCTTGGGACTCTCTCTTTATGAAAGCAAAACAACCTTCAGATCCAGAAGTGTCGCCGTGGCGAGGTTTTCCTTGACACAGCCAGGAAAAAGTGATAGTTTCCATTTGGGCTTCAGTAGCCCAGAGTTTGTTCTCATCCCCGGGAGACGTGCTCCACAGGTCAAGCTCTTTGCAACAGATTAAAAGAGAGTGTCACTAATGTCACCCGGCCGGGGAATCAATGGCATGGCGTAGGAAATGAAAGCTGTGACGGACGTGGACGACCACATCAGCTCCTGTCACCGTGTGTCTACTCAGAGTATTCTCTCCATCTGGCAGCTGCCGGGACCTGAGGGGGGCCCTGTCAGCTGAAGCCGGCATGGCCCCGGCACGCTCCTGAACCATGGAGAGCCCGGTGGGGCCTTTTCTTGAAAAGGCTTACAGGGCTTCAGACACTCACGCCATCGGGTCAATCAACTCGTGCCACTCTGGACTGAGCTCTGCCGCTGCGCCAGTGGAGAACTTTTCTCATTTCTCAATCGTGGGTTTGTCCTCACATGAGAAATCAAAGTGTTACAAAGTTAGAAACAGAGAAAAATTAAGTGAAAGGGGACCCAGAGCAGTTATTTTAGGAAGGGAATTACAAGACTTTCTCTCTTTTTTGGTCACATTGATAATCAACAGAGCTCATTGCTTTATTTCATATACTGATTGCACCCATTTTTCAGACAATGGATTTAATCACCATTTGTCATCCCCCCTCCTTTTATTTATTTCCTCTTTCTCTGTCTCTATGTGCATGGAATCTCATAAATTTAGATGCATGCATTTGTTGTCATTTTCAAACAAGACAAATATAGCTCTTGATATTTCACAGCCCTCAAGTGTTCAAATATATCCCACTTACCGGCTAGAAGTGATGCGAATGAGTGAACATCAGATCGTTTCAGTTTTTTATCAATGAAAATGTCCTATCTTCTTCTGTCCAGCAGCAAACAGGATGAGCGACATGTCACTTGTTTGAAAAACCTCTTGCTCTGGTTTTACTTTCGCAGAGTTTCACACATTTGCACCTCCTCCAACCTGTTTTCATTGGTCAAAATTGATGCTGACCTTCTTGGCGTTTCTGTTTCCCCTCAAGTGAGCAATCAGCACGGTTGACGAGAGATTAATTTACAAGGTTGAGAAGCGACACATCTTATACACATCAGTTTTAGTAGGATATCTTCAAAAGGGACGAGTTTCGGCAGGAAATCCAGGAGCTCGTAATATAATAATTCTAGCTCCATCCACTAGATTTTGTTTGCTCGCTCTATGTTATGAAGAAGTGTGGGACTAAAGAAATCTTGCTTACTAATCCCTGTCCCCTCTTAGTTTCTGTTAACCTTAGGCCTCATCAAGCTTTCCATTCTTGTGTGGCACAGTTTACATTGGTAACGGTGGCAGATTTACCTCTCAAACTTCTTAGTAAATATTGAAGAAGTGGATCCTTGTTTTTAGCCAGAGGTAGACAAAACCAGGTTTCTGATTATCAGCTGGTGATTGACTGATTTTTGAACTTTTACCAGCAGATTTTACAAGCTGCTAGCTAGCTAGCTAATGTTAGCATCATTATTTGGTTGTAAAACAACCCGTCTCTGGCCGACTTTTAATGTTACCAGATGACTCGTTTTAAAGCAAGATGTCTGTAAAAGGATTTGAATGCGCTTGATTGCTACATTGAAGAGGTACTTGCACACAAGTGTGTGTGTGTTTTTTGAGCTGCAGCCCAAATTAAGTCATATGACTGTACTGCGATGAAACACATTAATGCTTGTGTTCTTGTACCAAAGTATAAACAACAGAAAATCAGCATTTCATGGGTTTAAAATGGCTGAACAAGCCAACTACTATTTTACCAGATATGGGCGCCCTGCCTCAATGAGCTGCTCCTGCTTCATGTATACCTGCCCTCCCCCATCCCATTCTCTCTCAGCCCCTTGCACACATTTTAGCATTTTTTTAAAATTATGCAGTGTGTTGAGTTAGGCTCAGCTCTACATATGAAGTTAGACTTAAATACAGTAAAAGACTAAGACTAAAACTGGCTAGCTGAAGTGTCAGGCTTCTCACCAAACTCATGATTAATGTGAAAGTAAATACAGACCCTGCATTGCTCTTATTATTCTTGTACTGGAGTGCAGCATTAGTTCTATTATTGGTATAATAAGGAAAAACTGTAAGATCAGACTGTTATTCAAAAACAGTCTGGCTGCTTAGCTTACATACTTGAATAAACAAGACAGAGGTGAAATTTCTGCTTTCGTGTTTGTATTTTCAAGCAATATGTTCAACTTAAGTGTCAAAAAGAGAAAAGTGTTTTTATGATGAGGACTTGCCAATGTGTTGGATGAATGTAATGCTATCTCGGAAACATCCAAGAACTGCTAACGTTACCCCACGTCAGCACCCAGAGTCTTCTGCATTGTGGAAATTGCTTTGAAGGGCCTTTTTTAAATGTAGCATCCAATTCCATAAAATAAAATGCTCCCTTGGCCTTGGAAGTCACTAACTTAGTACTGCAGGTAGCAAGCTAGTAAGACGAATATGCTAACATTTGCAGCTTATTTTAAAACAGCCAAACACACTGATTATTCCATTCCTGACACTTTTTCTTTTCTGTTTTGGTTTTGGAAAGGCTGAAATTGGTCGTGGCAGATGGCACCCCACCCCGATCCTGGTTCTGCTTGAGGTTTCTGCTTGTTAAAAGGGAGTTTTTTCCTCCCCACTGTCACCACATGGGAATTGTTGGGTGTCTGTCAATAATATTAAGAGGAGTACAGTCTAGACCTGCACTATATGAAAAGTGCCCTGAGTTAAATTCTGTTATGATTTGGCAGTAGGCTATATACGTAAATAACGATGACTTGACTTAAAAAATGACACCAGCCTCCATGAAATCATGATTTGCAAATGACAGCTTTGTCAGTTTAATCCTTGATTCTCAAGCGGTACAGGTAGTCTCATAATCACGCTGTTTCCCCTGGAAGTTTATTCCATTATGAAGCTGCACTAAGAAGCAGCATCATTTGAACAAATGGAGGTATTACACAGTTGACAGCAAATATTTGTCCTTGTTTTTGCATTTTGAAGTCTATTTTTACTGTGCGCTTAAAACAAAGCCTTACTTTATATTCACGTTCTGTCTTCATGAGGAGAAAAAAAAAAAACAAGATTGGTAATGTATTTCGTTCTGCTCACCCTCCACCCACTGACTCAGCAAGTGTTCTTGGCTCATACAATCCCATTCACATAAAGACGGAAAGAAAATTTAATGGGCAGAATAGAAACTCCTGGAGTTAATGAGAAGCATTTGAAATATGCCCGATAAGAAGAAGAAGACCTGAGTTTTTCCACCGGCGTTCATTACCCAGTGTATTCAGTCAACCCGGCTCCTCATGCGTGCCTGTGTATTCCCATTTGACACTTGTTGGTTGATCGAGTCCATTAGATTATCACTGTTCATTTCCTTTTCTCTGTGAGATTGGGGAGTCACTTCTGTCACCAGCAGGACGGCCCGGGCACGGCGGGAGCTCAAGATTCAGCTTGACAGGACTGCATTTGATTTTCAGGATCAGGACACTTCGCCTGACGCAAACACCACCTGGGCTGTTGGCTGTGCTGTTTGTGTTCACCTGTGTCTAGAAGAAAAGAATAAAAAGGCGCTGCTTGTTTCCTTGTTACATGGTGGCCAGGAAACATTGGACTTGTTGAAGCAAACAGAATGCAGATGCTTGCGGTGTGGGAAAAAGGGATGTGGAAAGAAGAGGAGCAAGCAGATGAAGGGATGGGGGGATAACAAGCTCTTTGCCAACCAGGCAACCATGAGTGCTATTGCTCTGCTGGAGTGAATGCAACAGGCCTGGGTTTTTCAGCCTGACTACTGGAGCATGTGAACACACATCTTCCCCACCATGGGAGAGGAGACTGTCATGACAAAGCCAATGCCTTCGCCTCTTTTTTTATTCCACTGTCCCTTTCCTGCTTCTCATCTATGTCTCTGTCTCATCCTGTCCTCATTTCTGCCTTGTTTGTGCTCTCTGTTTGGCTCTTTCTTTCTTTCTCATTGTATATAACACAAGGTGACATTATTTTCCCTCTTTCAGAATGGAAAGAAAAGCATCTGGGTGATGTGCAGTCAAGGCTTGCTGTCAAAAGCTTGGAACATTTGCCACCTTTCAGGGAAATCCTAATTGAAAACCTTGGCTCAGGAGGTACAACAAAATAAGCTAGAAACGTGTAAACTAGAATCGAATACAGATGGGATCTGATATGCAACCGTGATTTCCTTAAAATGATTGTGTGCCTTCATATAAATTTTGAAAGGGGATCCCACACGAATATTTTTGTGTCAACCCCCTCAAGCTATGAAAGATAGAATTTTTAGAAGGTTTCTGGTATAAACTGTGTGATTTTTGGGGCTGTCCCACACGAAAGATGGTCACGAAAGATGAGAGAAAGGGTCAAAGACAACCTTTTTCAGCCTTGTGAACAAAGATAATAAAAATAGCAACATTCACATTCACTCAAGTTTGTTGTCATTTTTGATCGTGCAATATGTGCAATAACTACTTACTGTGTACAATGGTGCACACTCAACTGTTGAATCTGTTGTTACGATATTTATATATTTCCTCTTGCCTGTATTGCTTCTATTTTTATATTTCTTTGTGTTTCAATTGTTTCCATGTTTATATTTCCTATTGCTTATATTCCTGTTTTTAATATTCCCTCTTGTGTATATTACTCCTTTATTTTTTTATTTCCTCATTTTTATATTTCTTGTTTACTCACTCTTTTTTTTAATGTTCTTTCTATTTTGCAATCCACTGCAAATTTCCCACTTGTGGGACTGCAATGCATGGATCTATTAATACACCCAAGGATCAGCGCTGGCACACTCCAGACAGAACCGTGTGCTCTGATTAGTTGACAAGTCGGGAATACAGCCTCTGACTGATAGACAGACTCAATATAAGACATCTTAGAATTGCCAGTAGGCGGCTAACAAACTCTAACAACAACAACTGGAAGAGCAAGATTGAATTTATCGATATGGATCCATTTTACCACATCTCCAAAACAGATGCTGCAGTTTGAAGTAGTGCAGTTACAAAGCTTTAATAAGGGGATAACGCTAGTGTTAGCAGTAGCTTTAGCCCCTCTTGCTCAGCCTACTTCAAGACTAAACCTGTCACTTTTCCAGCAGTTCAGAAATAACAAGTAAGACTTTATTGACTGACACGCTGTAACCTGTACTTTACAATTACTGCCACACTGACTGCTTACTGCTAAGTTTAAATTTCTGCTTCTCTGTGAGCAGCACTGGCATTTGCACGCTACACACACTTAAGCACTGCCCTGCTCCTTAAAGGAGCTACGCTACCTTTATCACAGTATACTTCAATAAACTCCAAGAAAGGCCATACTGCGAAAATACATTTTTTTGTCGCCATAGTCAGAAAAAAAATAACATACTGTCACAGCCTGCCTACTAACCAACTACTAGGAATGAACATTTTATGATATCTTAGCATACTGAGCACGCTACAAATACTTACCTCAAGCTCTCTTTGCAAAATTGACCCCACAAGTTGGCCTCTTTTCCCTCACCACGACCAGGTCGACAGGTTCTCTTCGCTTTCTTTTCTCTTCTTCATACACATGAATACCACTAATCCAAGGGCGTACAATAAACTCATCTGAAACAGCCTGCACAGTCTGCAGGAGGCTTCAGATGTTGCTCCTTTAGATGGCGACAGCTGTAGTCACCTTGGATTTACAGCGGTTACAGCAGCCCTCTCAAGTCTACATTAGAACCTGGGCTGTGTATGAAAAGTCAAAAGAATTACGCCGTGTCTTTTTCTGAACGCTTTTCATTGACCTCGAAGAAAAACAACATGAACTCAAGGAAGGATGTGAAGAAGAATTCATGAGGATTCAGAAAAAGACAATGGCCGTACTAAGAGAATCCCACAGCACTCGAACGAGGCGACGCAATTATGCAGCAGTACTTACTTGGTGAAACTACAATTTTCTGAAGATAGACTACTAAAAGAGCATCTTGTGGACTACTAAAAGCCATAAAACATCTTAATCAGTCAGTAGCTACTTTTTAAAGCCAGCATACTACCTTTTTTCTTTATTCTTTCTTAACCCTGATTCAATTCTCACTATCGCGTAAATTGTGTTCCTTTTAATGTAGCTTCTACTGAGTTTTCCTCATTAGAGAGGAATTCAGAAATTTTCACAAAGATACCAGAGAGAAAAGTGAATAGTTCTCACACTGAGAGTGGTTGCTCATGCTAACCCTCCTCCATCTCCCCTCCACCAATATTTATTGACATGAATCTGAATTGACTGTATGAAAATAATTGCTACATAAATATGAGATAGGTGTAGCGCGTTTGGCCAACAACAACAATCATTTTTTTAATTTAAACCACACTGGATTAAAAACATCATTTGGCTACAATAGTTTAAGCAATTTAAAGCAGCTACAATAAGGTTTCGTGAAAAGATTGGCTGTTTCTATATCATTCTTAATGCCTGCTACTGGGTCAGATTCTCTGTGAAATCAAATGAAACGAGCCTGTGTTTACATTTTCCCAGTCGAAGTTGCAGCAGTATGTCAGCCAGTTAAAAGGAAGCAGGAGAGATTTGTATTTAAATCATTTTATTTTTATGTTCTGTGGTTATTATGGTGGAAACGCGGGGCTCTCCAAAATCAACACAATTTTAACAACAACAAGTTCCTTGTAGTAGCTGTAAGCAAACAGCACTATCTATACAAATTCATGTCGTCTGCTTTTCACCGCACGATATGAGTAATTTTGTTTGGAGAAATCCAGTCTGATTACCTATCAATTAGTCCAGCTAGTTAATGAAACCAGGATAATCTTAAATACTGAAACAGAAGAAGTGTTTGAAACCTGTTATGCATATAAATATAGGATATAGGATAGAATTAAGTGGAATATTCTGAAGGGTTCAAGACGTTTCCCTCTTTTTTCACGGCTAGATTAATGGCTGTGAATACACATTTACTGACACCCTCAATGAAAAATAAAATTATAGACTATAAAGTGTGAGTGCTCGATACTCAAGTTTCTCGTTACAGATTTAAAGCAACATTTATTGGGAGTACTGTGTGGAGAGTCAATATTGAACTTACAAGACACAAATGTCAGTTCTCCTTTTAACACCGTTTTGGTCTCCACCAACTCCTGAGGGAATAATTCGACTGTTGCTGTTCAGTCTTGCGTAGCCAGATCTATCTCCACAGTGCTGTGTCAGCACTGTCTCCATCAATCTGCTATAGGGTAAAAACACCCTGGCTTTAATTCTTTAAACCAATCACAATCATTCGACCGTTCTTTCTTCACTCACTGCGGACTTTGTTGGATTTCCTTTTTGTGCTGGACAGGTAAAGTGCGCGGTGACTGCCTGACTGCTGTTGGAAACAAGGTCGAACCAAAACAAACCAAAACAATGAGCTAAAATGGGCTAAAAAGCTGCGAAGAGCTTAAAGGGAAGATGTGATAATTTTCTGTGACTTTATTACTATATGAATCATTTTCACCATACATTTATTTATTTAGTTAGTTAGTTAGTTAGTTTGAAAATAGCATATCTAAAAGCTATTTTTTCATTAGCAGTTCCTTTGCCAGATAAGAAAAATAAAAATAATACAATATGTACAATGGTTACAATAGTTTAAGACATATTACATTGTGGTAAAAAGCATATATATTAAACTAAACTACAGGGAACAGACATGTAATCATTTATAATTTAGAATACTGTATAACAATATACAATTAGGGTATGTTTAAACATTTCTTGTTATTTTTGGTCAGTGGAAAAAGAATGACAACCATGAATCAAATGCATTTAGAAGTTTTTAACCTGAGGTTTCAGAAGCCATACCTCCACGCAGTGTGTATTACCGTGTATTATAGTGGTTGTGTTGACAAGGAGGATCTCCTCTGACAGACTTATTTCCCTTTTGCAGAGATTTTGTAGGTGCAGATCTGAGTGTGAATTGAGAGCACAGCCCGAGCTGCCACGGCTCTGCCGCTCTGTGACACACAGACCACTGAATGCCAGCAAGTTGGTGCGTCATTAGGATGCGGATCAGGATGCTGTCTCAGTCGACACAAACTGAGGTGAATGAACATGTCTGTCTGCAGTGAGACGTTTCTCTTTCAGAACCTGCTGTGACGCGTCTGGAGGGAAATTGCTGAGGATGACCTCTGTACTTGCCTGTTATCTATCTCAAGTATTTACCTAGATTTTTTTTTGTCCTTTAAGGGCTCTCTATCTTCTTGGGGAAGAATGAATGTCACTCTACTCCTCGATGTGCATTGCAGAAGTGATACCGCCTCACGCTATATGAAAGATGCCACGAGTTCATGATAAACTTTCAGTAACATTGATTATTCACACAGATGCAGAAGATTGTCCTTGAAGAATGACTGTCTCTGCAGTGTTGGCAGCTAGTGTCACCAACCACCAAGTCATAATTTTGCTTGTGTGCAAAATTGCATCTGCAAGCATGACAACATTCTCAACACACTGTATATCAATGAGGATTAAGACAATTTATATATGGAGGGTGCGAGCAGAGGTAGTGTGCGCTGCAGAATCTCCTCTGACGGAAATATGAGAAAGAAATAAAATACCTAAAAAGGGAGAGGAGCTTATAAAAACCTGTTACATTAAATTATTCGAAATCTAACCCTCTGCAGGACAAGTTCTAAGCTGCAACTCAGCAAGATTGCCATTCCTCCCCCGTAATCTATTTAACCCTCAGGGGACCAGGAGAGGTATGGGCTAAATTAGTGTAATCTGAATGAGGGTTTCTTGAATATGGTGGTTTCAGCCAGTGAGGGATTGTATCCGCCTCCAGCTCCAGTGGCCTGACAGACAATGAGGATATGACCATCTGAATCGATACAGCCAATCCCCCATGATTAGGTCATCCATTAGTTCACTTGATCTTTCGACCCTCTTACATTGCATCTGATGAAAATGTAATCGCTCAATACTTGCTGGATGATTAGTCCAAATCCCTGCTTCTCAAAGAGGAGGAGCAGGAATGTTTTGATGCAGCATATGCAAATAAGTCTGACTTTTGTATTTTGGTCATGGTGCCGGAGTCAGGGGGACGTCAACTCCCCGGCCTTGTCCCTTGAACATCAAGGCCCCTCTGCTGCCTCTGATCCCCGGCTCTCTGCAGCCTTATGAACACCATGTACTGAAATGCATGTTCGCATACTGCGCGCTATGTAAAAAACCCACACTGGCTGAGCCTCACTGAGAGAAACACTCCCCCCGATGTGTCTGCTGCTCGACAAAAAGAAAAATCAATCAGCAAAAAGAATTAAAATAAAATAAAAAAACAATTAACGGGGCATTTAAACTTGTGTGTAAATGTCTTGGTGCAATTATGGAGCCGGGAAGGAGTCAGAGATGAATTAGAACAACCTCTAAATGGAATTCAGTTTGATGATAAATCAGGATCCCACTGTCAAGATCACAGTGTGAGAAAGGTCACCCGCTTTGAATCATTGCTCCACCAGCACTAAAGAACGCAAAGGCCGACGCAGTGTAGTGAATTCTATTTTCATAAACTCAAAAAACTTGAATCAAATTTAATTAAACTGCAATTGTGAGGACATTACCGTATTTCAATGTGGATTTCCTTATCTGCATAATAAGAAGAACCAGATCATGTGTGGCCCTTTCATCATTATTCTTTTGTTTTCTGTGCTTGACTGTGTTTCGAGCTTTGTCTGTGCAGCGCTGCTCTAAAAAGATAACATATGTTATGACAGCTCTTTAACGGTGAGCACAGCAGCATGTTTTCTTTAAATGTCCACTGGGGAAATCAATACCTTGTTTAGAGCTGAAATTGCCCAGTCAATGTTACAATCATCTGTTTCCAATGACAGTGAAAGGCAGTTACTGAAATTATAATGTCAAACGTCTTTTAGCAGGTCATAGATTGACCAGCAATTAATATGACTCATCAACTTATTTTGCTGTTATGAGTATTGATCCCTATGTATCCATATCTGTCTGCACTTTCCAGAGGGTACGTGGGGAGAGACTGTAGAGTGACACAGCTAATTAAAAAAAAAGAGAAAATGCAAATTGATTTTGTTGCAATTGAGAACGTGTGAAAACTAGGAAGCAAGTAAAGAGGTGTAAACAATTAGCTCAATGTAACTGATAAATGATTGAAATTGTAAGCTAAACGTAACAAATACATTGCTGAAATAGATTGCTAAAAGTAATGGATAAACAGCAAATATTGTTAGCTGAAAGTTGAAACTGTTAGCTAAAATAATGAAAGCGACAGTTGGCTATAAATAATAGACAAATGGATGTGAAACGTAATGAAATAACAGTTGAAAGGGTTCGCTATAAGTTGCCTAATGGATAAATGGCTAAAATAGATAGCTAAAAGCAGGCTAATAGATTAACAGTATGCTACAGTTAGCTAGCTGGATAAATACTGAAATCGTAAGCTACATGTATATAGACAGTTAAAAGAGCTAAAAGTAATAGATACACAATACAGCTAGCTAAAACTACGGATAAACAGTGCAGTTGGGCCTGGCTTTAAAAAAATGGATAAAAGCTGAAATAGTTAGCTAAACAGTGTGTAGGATTTAGTAGCATCTAGTGGTGAGCTTGCAGATGACGGTGCAACATGGCGCCCTCAGCCAAGACGGCTTATTCTAAGGTAAGGAAAACAGAACAATTCTAATTTTCAGGTGATTAGACGCTAATGAAAACAGACAATATTATATTCAGTTCCTGCCTTATTCTGCAATAAATCCCTGTATTCTTGCATGTTGGTCCTAGTAAGTCAATAAATAAACAAAACAGTTAGGCTTTGTTAAACAATAAAAAGGATATGCTGAAATTGTTGGCTAAAGTTTGGATAAACAATTACAATAACTAAAAGAAATAGATAAATAGATTAGATTAGATTAATAAAGTGTGAGGTGCAGTCATCATTGCCACTGTAACATATGAGAGTTCGATTCTCTCACAACTCAGTCCACTTAGGAGCATCTATAATGTGTTTTTAAAATAGATACTGACGGGTACAGGAAATGCATTTAATTTATTCATTCGGACCAGAGGCAGGGATAACATGTATCCTCAGGAGGGTATGTATGACCACAGGGGGAGATATCAGATGTAGAGAGGGGGGAATCTCCCCTTCCCCCACAGCAATTCTCACCCAGGCTAAAAGTAATTAATTAAATCTTTTGCCAAATATTGAAATAAATAACCAAATAAATGGATAGGGCCTGAAAAATTCACATAGTTAGCTTAATTTATTGTATGAGTAGTTTAAATAGCTCAATGTCGTGAATAAACAGGTAAAATAATGGAGAAATGTCCAGCTTCAGCCATTCTAAAGGCTAATTTATGCTCTACGTTAAACACACATACGGATAGAGATGGAGCCTTCTGTCTGTGCTTTATGTCCATTTTGTCCACACCACTGCACATTTTCTGAAAGCTTACGGATCAGGACCAAAAGGAGCAGTACCACTGGTAGTTGTGGGGGCAGTGTAGCCACAGGACACGACAAAAAAATTTTAAAAATCCATAAGTATTGTAAATGACATTTATCGTCAAATAGCCAGTGAACAAAATTCTCCGTCCACATGTCGTGATGTATTTAATGCTGCACAGACCACGTCCATCTATAACCTCGGCTCTTACCTATTATTACGGCCTCCTCCAGTGTTGCCATGTTTGCCGTTGTCAGAAACTTTTGACTATTCTTCTTCTTATTCGATTCTTCGACGGTTATATACTTTAGTTTAAAACATACTGTCTATTTTCACACGTAAACGGAACATAAATGAGCCTTAAGTGTTCAATGTAAACCAACAAACTATTCAACTGTGTGAAAAGGCTAAAAAATATCAATGTTTGTACAGTTAATGTCATGTTTAAAATTCAAATGAAGACATTAAGAACATGACAGGTGCCGTCGATCATCTGACTGTATTAGAGCAATGACTACTCATGTAAATATTAAACGCAGCCACTGAGATGTAGTATATATTAAATTAAATCTGATTGTCCTTGGAGGTCATATTTTATGAAAGCTCCACAAGCTGCTACAGTATCCCTTCACTGTGCTCCTTGTTAGTCTATGAACAAAAAGACCCATCAAGCGACGTGTCACAGGGGAGCAGATAACAGTAAGGCCAGGTGAGCGGAGGTCAGAGCATCCTGATGTGGGGGTTGGTATAAGGGTGGAGGAGATGTAATGGAGGCACGGCTGTTAAATGCCGGGGCCGGCCGTGGGATCCGGAGGGAGCGGGGCGCGGGCCACATCACCTCAGGCATCTCCTGACCGCGCGTGATTGATGGGGAAGAGCTGACGAGCCGGGCTCCCAATGTCACTCTCCAATTAAATAACTCTCACCACTGAACTGCAGCCTCCCCCCTCCTCCTCCTCCTCCTCCTCCTCCTCGCCCTGATACACCTCCCTCTTCTCCTCCCTTTCACCTCTCCCTTTATTATCACACACCCACTCTCCCTCTGTACTCTGTCTCCCTTTAAGTTGACTTCTTATTTAGTCCAGCTTATGCTCTCCTTCCTTTTATCTCCTCGGCATTATCCCCCTTTAACGTCCCCTTTCTTCAGCTGCTCTCCCTTCGCCTCAAACATTATTCTCCCTCTTATCCCACTACAGTGTACTCAAGCTTATTTTTGGTCTGTCCATTGTCCCGTGTCTCTAATTTCAGCTTTGCTAAACTGCTCTTCCAGGTATGACAGACAGAGGCTGCTCTTTCTATTAGTTTGGGTCAGTGCTCCCCTCCTAAATGACAGAGCAGAGAAGACAAAAGGAGCCGCACAATGTAATATATTCTGCCTCAAAAATGCAAATTCACATGGAGAAAAATACACAGAAGAGAATCCACTGGTGACTAATGATCAGGGCTGTGTTTTTAAAGATAAATGCAGTGTTTTCTTATGCGAGAACAGGTGTATTTACTATGAAAAAATGCATGCAAGTGTAAAGCACCTGCTCGGAAAGAGAGAGAGTCCAAACTGTTTGCTCTGACACGGCTTGAGGGGTGTGATATTCTGTGCATATTCTGTAAGTTTACTGTCACTAATTAGCAGTGTAACTAATGCTGGTTGGTTTCAAAGGTCTGCGAGTGTGGAGGTGCAGTAGTTTAGAGGAACTAGATTCATGCTGCATTCTACTGTCACCACAGGAGCACAGTTTGCAGCTAATTGGATGAAAAACAAATAGAAATGTGAGGCCAGATAACCATGCAGAAGAAGACTTAAAGGGATAGTTTGGATTATTTGATGTAGGGTTGTATGAGCTACTTATTGATGGTCAGTAAATGACAGACAGAAGAAGCAGAGAGGAAGCAAAGAAATGAACAGCCGTGGAAGGGGTTAGCAACAAAAGAGATTTTAGCCTCTTAAATAAGATAAACCTAAAAAAAAAAAAACTACCATTTTAAGTGTACACTATATTTGGATCAGTTTCACCCTTTTACTTTGCCGCCAGACAGCCTTTTCTAAAGGGAAACTGCTGTGTAACAAGCCAAATATCACTTTCTCCACACTAACCAAACTCCAGGGGTAAAATCAATAATTTTACCTCACAGAACAGGGGAGTTGTTGGTGTACTGCTGCCTCGATCTGTTAGTTTGTTTGTGTTATTGTGTGACTTTGGTGTTTTAAAAGGATAGTCCGGATTCACCGAAGTTACACAATAACACAAACTAACTATGGCAGTGGTAGACCTGCGACTCTCCTGTTCTGCAAGGTAGAATTACAATTTTCACCTATGGAGTTTGGTTGGTTTGGAGAGAGTGATATTTGAGAGTGGTTTTCTGGTTGGAAAGGCTGTTTATGTTGCCCTAAACTTTTAAACTAGCTCAAAATTAAGATAAAGAGAGATCAGGTTTAAACCTCTCTTTAAATTTCAATTTAGTTTGTACTCTAAATGGATATTAATTTCAATTCTCTTGCTGTTAAAATATCTGCCTTTTTGTGATGAATTGATAAATATTTGTCTGCTGAGCCGTCATGAGTGGGCTAACAAGGCTAACCAACTTTTTTTTTTTAGCTAGGTAGCAAACAATATCACGTTTTTTAAAAACTAGCTAGCAAAACAATAACTTTTTTCTTTTCTTTTTTGTAACTTTGTAACATTTAACACAATGCAACATTTTAAATTTTTAGTTAGCTAGCAAACAATGCAATGTTTTGTAAAAGATCACACCAAAACTAACCGTTTCGACCCTCTTTACTTACTAAGTCCTCACAGCTGCAAATTTATTTATTTATTTATTTATTTCATTTTTATTTGGGTAAGCACGCATCTTCATACTGATTAAACTCTTAGGCTACATTTGGATTTAGCCAACTAAGATTAGTTTTTAACTGTGCAATAGAGCAGTGCTTAAATCTGGATTTACTTGTTTTGTTAAACTCTGATTAGAACTAATCTAAGATTAAATTATTCTTTTTTTTCGGTGCAACCCGATCTTAATGTACATAGTCTTATATCTTTGTCCTTTTGTTCAATTTTCCAATCTTTTTATTGCTCCTAATCCTACGTTTTATAGCCACGATTACATCTCATAGTTGTTGGCTTGTTTCCAGGCTTAAGACTCTTTACATAAGGTTTTTTCTCCTGATATGTAAATTTACTTCCGGAACCGGAGCCGTTGAAAAAGTGGGCGGTCAGTGTCAAGCTCTGTAGGCTACCCTATTGATTGTACCTTATACAACCTTACATCAATTAATCAGGACTATCCCTCCAAAAACTGTGTATTTAAGAAGTCGATTTGGGAAGCGTGGCTTGTGCAAGAGAAAAAAACAAAACGAAGGAAAGATCTCCCCTGGACCTTTGAATGAGACTGGAATTCAACTTTTATTTCTTTTTTATGTTAACGCGTGACTTGCAGGATTTAATTAATTCTCAAGGTGAAGTGCGGGCTGTTAAATCCCTCTCATTGGTTGAAGGTGTCAAGAATTTTCTATTGATTTTCTTTTCAGCAGCAAGGCGATCATTTAACAGTACACATGCCATCTGCATGCTGCCAAAAAACTTGGCAGGTTGGAAAAATTCGGCTCTTCTTCTCTGTCTGCCAAAAACGCTGCGTGTGTTTCTGGCTCCCTCATCGCCAACTTATTCTGGTCAAACTATTTCGATAGGCTCTCTCCACTCCAGTCAGCGAGGATTTGGCTCAGAGGAGAGCGTTTCCTCTGACTCCTCTCTTCGCTTGCTTGCTGCTGCTGCTGCTGCGCGTCCCCCTGTTGCCTATGTAAGAGGAGAGAGATACATACCCCAAACCCTGCAGCTGGGGTTCCCTGCACGGAGCGGAGGCAGCACTGCGCAGGATACACAGACAGAGAGGAGGGAGGGAGGGAGAAAGAGAAGGAGAGGAAGAGAAGGAGAGAGGGGATCAGACTTGTCACATCCCTGCCAAGGGTGAGAGCATTTTACGCGCCGATCTCCAGCAGCCCTGCTCCGGTTTCAGGACTAATTTCAGCATGAAAACTTTTAAACTCTTTATTTCGAGATAAGCTGTTTTTCTTGCGTGGTGCTTGGAGAGGAAAAACCACAACTTTTACCAGCAGCAGACCAGCACCATCTGTGCGGTGGTGAAGTTATTCCACCTTCTTCTGGTGAGTAATTCCGCCGGATTTCAATCATGTGTTGTTTTTTTTCCATCCAATTCCCTGAATGCATCTCAGTTAATTCATGCTCTGCTTGTGTATTCTGTGCATTTTTGTCCCGTCGCTTTATTCTGTAATTAGTATTCCGTGGACACAGGTTTCCTGCGGCGGTCGCTCACAGAGATTTTTACTGTCGGTGTTTGCGTGCTGCCCGACTCCTATCATGTGTTTATTTGGCATCGTCATCTGTCCTCTTTCGCTTTATTTCTCTAAAGCCCGAAGTTAAGATGTCCAATCGATCTGTGTTAATGATGCGGGGTGTTTTTTTTATTGGACAAACGTCTCCTATCGATCCGGGAACAGGTGCGCCCTGCGAACTTTTTCTGCATTGTGCAGGTGTTGACAGCTAATGCGCAATGATTGATACTTAACAGGAGGGTCAAAGCAGTCAGGTCGAGGCCGAGCACAGGGGTACCTGCTGATTTACACTGCAAAGAATCCATGTCACAGATTACAGTCTGCAAAATCTTTTTTTTTCTTCTTCTGTGATTGAGTGAGAAAAACTGCAAGCAAGGTAAAAAAAAAACAAAGAACTTATAATCAATCAAATTAGGAATTAAGCATTTTCTAAAGCAAACATCTGCCAAATTTCAAGTTAATATTCCTCAAATTCATGAACCTAATAACTGCAAGGGGAATAAGTGCCAGAAATGGGCAGAATCTTCCAACAAAAGATTACACGTGGATCAATACACAATAAAATGACTCATAAAGATGGATATTTCTTGCAGTGCAAGTTTATTTTCAAGCAAAAAGGCATCATATTAGAGTATATGAGATATCTGACTGTGCACAAATGATAAGCTGTGTTTTTGTTGCCTGTAAGCCCTGTAGTAGTCACCAGAGTGAATGGGAAATGCAGTGCATGATCAAGTATTTTTTTGCAGAAGCTATCAGCAGCATTTATAAATTATATCATGTCGCTGCAAGGACAGGAAGAGATATTTATGTGTCTGTGAATGTGTGGAAGTTAAAGTCTCAGTTTTTTCCAAAAATACTTGAGTAAAAAGCCTCATTAAACACATAGTTTTTGCTTTTATCTCGGGAATATGAGTTAGAACAAAGGCAGAGGTATGACACTGACCTCAGGCTTTTTTTTTTTTATTGCTTATCCTCTTCATTCTGCAACTCTAGAGAGCAAATTCCTGCCTTTGCTCATGTGCAACATCTGTATTCAACTCTACTGAACTCCTTACAGATGTTGCACTGTGTATTTTCCGTGCAGCATGTAAAATGTACACAGTGTCAGTCAGTTTCAGGGTGCCAGATGAATTCAAATGAGTGAGGTTTCAGAAATCAGTAAGTGGAGAGAGTCCACCTTTCAACCGGGGGACTTGGGTTCAAGCTTGAGTAAGACTCTGGTCTGTATGTACTGCGAGTGTCCTTGAGGACCCGCCAGCTATGGGATTGCTGTGGTTCTTTAGCTGACCTCGTGCTCCGATTTCCACGAGAAAAAGACAAACAAAGTGGGGAAGGTCGAGGAAAAATCAATGAAATGCCATGTTATTATGATTTGTATGAAAACTGGTCAAATTCTTTACAAAACCTCGATCTACATCGTGGTTTTCCTTAAAAATGCTTCAAAATTCAAGGAAAATATACCATAAACTTAAACGACACCATAAAAAGCCTTTATGAAGCGTCTCAAACCCATAATTAACTTAAGTTTTTAGCAGTTTTGGTTTTGTATTCTGGCCCATGTGTTGCAGACACTCTGAACGTACACAATGATTGAAGAGAATATGGATCAGAGGAAGCGTGTGATTGGTTACAGAGCGCTGTAGCCCTGGTAATCCTGTTGTGAGACTGGCAAATGGGATTAGAACACAGTGTGTAAGAGAAACAGAGCCGGGGGACGACTGGGAGGCTTTACATCCACGCCTTTATCTCGCATTTTCACTTAATTTAGCGCCGTCACTTTGACACTGCCCCAACAATGAGTCTCTTTACAGGGAGTCAAATATGGACTTTGACCAGGCTTTTTGAGAGGCAGGCCGGTTTTGCTAGACTGAGTCTGCCAGAAGAGGATATTTTGTGCTGATATTTGAATATTTTTAAATGATAAGACAGAAAAAAGGCACCAGTTTGATTTTCTCTCCAGGGTGGAAAACCAACTGAAGCATTGAGAGCGTTTGGCACCAAAACATTGCCAGTGCTTTAAGGCAGAGGGGTAAAACTGCCTTCAAATGAAGAATAATAGGAAGTTTAAAGCACAATGTCTCCATTTTTCTCAGTTTGCCCTTCTCCTTTACATTCTGTGTCAGTCATTGTTCTTGCCAACATCAGGCCTGGTTTTCACTCCTGTACAGTATGAAAAACAACTTCCACCGAGCGAGATAATCCATCACTGTAAACATGACGCCTTTATTTGGTTTTTGCCAAAGTTTCTCTCTGTTTCGTTGTCACTTCATTGTGCCTGAGTTGAGTGTTTTCATATCAGCGCTGCGTTACGCTTCACTCACTGTCAATCACCTGACACCAACAGGAAGAAGGAATGGAAGTCGTCATGACAAAACACTCTCTTGTCACTTCCATCTCTTTGTGTTTAAGATCAGAGATAAGACAGAGCTTTATTACTCTGGAAGGAAATTCTTGCATTAGAACCCGACCGATATATTGGTTGGCAGATATTATTGGCTGATATGGAACTTATTATGGGCTTCTTACAGCATACAGACAAATCGTATTGACATATATATTTTCCAATATGCACCACATGCAAGTGCTTTCATAGAATGTATAATGCAGACATTTTTGTCTGCATTATGAGGACAAAAGTTTCTTCTTTCACAACCTGCTGATATGCCTGTAAAAAAATTAGTGGAATCAACTAATCTAAAGTTTTATTTAGTCAAGTTAAACTTCTGGTGTTTACTTTTAACTTGAAATGATGAGTTGAATGAATGTACTGCACAAGAGATCAATCAACTCATTAAATTAAGTTTCTAAAGAAACGTCATGTCGCAGATTCCCAGCATGCATTGTTTGAGAGTTAAAACTCTCTTGAGACCCTATTTTTTGTAGTTTAAAGAAAAATATAAATGATGAAAACTTGTGTGTCTCTAATACACATCTTATCTTACTTTAAGATGAAACATGGTTGTTTGGTTTTGCAATAATGAAAACACCACAAAGGTGTTTTCTCAATTACAATGGAAATGATTCCAAGTTGATTGACTTGAAAAGTTTCTCTTGAATCATAAGAAAATAACCCCAACTTGTCTTTTCAAAAAAAAGTAACATTTTTCAGTGAAATTTAATCAGCAGCCATCTTAGTACCTTTCCATTGTCCTATCAGTGCAAAATCAGTGCACAGTCCACATAGAAAAAGGTCTGTTTTCATTCCAGTTAAAAAAAAGAACTATACTGACCAACATACATCAGTAATCAGTGAAGTTTTCCTCTCAAAAATCTTTATGTGTATCAGCCTCAAAAATCCAATATCGGTCAGACTCTAATTTGCATGTCCTTAATTGCGAGAAGTTAATTTCAAGCTAGATTTGATGCTTTAATTCTTTAAAATGTATTGAAAAAATAGATTTCTCTGCAGCATGAGTTGCTTTAAGGTAGAATCAGTAGGATTAGTTCGTTAACGTGCCAGAAAGATAGTTTGATGCCTCACTGCCAGAAATACCAGTGTTTTGGGTTGATAAAATGTCCTGTGCATGGCAAAATACAGGCAGGGTCTCTGCAGATACAGCAACCATCACACACTTCTAGTGGGTCGTAAGTGATGATTGAGAGGGATTATGATTATATGAGAAAATTTTGCATATTATGTCTTTAAAGAATATTTAACCTACATAAAGTTATTTGTTTGAGAAAGCAGCCTTCTGAGTACCTTTCCACAGTCACATCTGTGCAAAACAGGCTCCCAGTCCACATAGAAAGAGTCTGTTTTCATTCCAGTACTGGTCTCGGATATATCGGTTGGATATTGGTCGGGCTTGTCTTTATTTGCGAGAAGTTAATATCAAACTAGATTTTATGCTTTAATTCTTTAAACTGTATAGAAAATTTTGATTTCTGTGCACGACGATTTACTTAATAATTTGGACAAATTAAACTGTAAATGAGCCAAAACTCCTTTAATAACAAGCAGATATCTGCCTTACTGCTGCACCCACAACTACATTAGTGCTATCTTCAGTCTGTATCTGACTCTCATCTCTTCTAATGTTCAGGGTTTAGCGAAATGAGAGGCATTAACTTGGCCGCTCGGCTCAAGCTGACCCTGCGCCGATTTTCTCTCTCCCACAATACCACCGCTGCAACCTGCCTTCACAACTCGTGCTGCCCTGCAGCCAGATCTGCTCCACTTTCCACCTCTACCACCAAATTGTCATGCAGAGGCAGTGACTTTGTGTGTGTGTTTGTCTGCGCACGTTCATGTGTTGCAGCCTCAGCGTGTCGGGGCTATTGTCCTCTAGTACATGTTAGAAGCAAGAGCAGATCACGAATGTTTCCAGAAGCTTCAAGGCTCCTTGGATAAAGTTTTGCCTCACAGGGATTCGTGTGCTTTGTGCACCTTGACCAGCAAGACTGAGGAGAAGAAAGAATTTTAAGAGTGAGAGTGTTTTTAAAATAGATTCTCAGATGTTCACGGTGCAAACATCGAGGCGTCTGCAGAGGTGACAATCACGCGCTTATGATTTATTTCCGTGTTAATTATTAGCGCTGGGTAATGACTTTGCCGTGGCGAAGTACAACAAATCACTTCCACAGGATGTGTGGTGGTGTGCTGTTTTTTTTTTTTTTATTTTGCTTGGGTGGGGGGGTGGCGAGGATGTAAAATGAGAACTGGAGAATCTGTGTGGGAAGAAAGAGGTCACTTTATGCCAAAGCAATTACCTTCCTCGTCCAGGGCCCTGCCAATACTCGGCGTAGAGGAGAGAGAAAGAGAGGTCAGCAAGGAAATAAATATACGTGCGGTCAAGCTCTCAGTTTTCTAAACGTCTGCTTTTCAGAAGACCTCCTGAAGTTTAAATGGCATTTCTGAGTCAGTATCACCCCAAGATGCTGCATAAATTTGCCTCCACTCTCACCACTGTTGCTCCTTCACAATATTTATTGAGGGAATTTGTCGAAGTCATTCTTACGCGTCAAATTAGACAGATAACACTGGCGATATAATGAAGTTTACGTAATTGCTCAACTACTCAGGACTGCCAGGATGTGTTGTGACACGAAGAACATTATCTGTCAGGAGCTGATGCTTTTTTCTGCTCTGACAAGTCCTCATGTTCTGGCATCTTGGGGGATCTGTCACGGCATGACGACGGCAGGGAGACAGATCCCCCCTCGCATGTGCTCGGCCCGGCAAACAGACCGCTGCTGCTCGTAGAGGAGTAGAGGTCAGGAGCGCTCGGGCCATCATGCTGCTGACAGCTCAGATTTATTTTTAATCTGGGCGATGAGAGCTCGCCACACAGATCATGTGGCTTGTTAGTGTTGAGTGGTGGACCCCGCCACCATTACGCCATGATCTTATACAAAGAAAATGTGACAAAATAATGACCTTGGTGAGGTAAAGCCCAGATAATTGGGAGGCAGCCTGACTGGCGTTTTTGATTGTTATTCCGCGCAGCCACTATTGTTCCGCTCGCTGTGAAATCTCTTTGCTTATGTGCATTGAAAACTCCAGGTCATTTTCCCCTCCATCTTACCCTGATTAACACTTTGACCTCCCACCAGCTTTCCTTCGCCATGTGTGTAGGTGAGCGTGTGTATGTGAAGGGCGTCATGTTGATTGTCTGTACCATATTTACTGTCTGCTCATTTTTGACCAATTTCTTTATGATTGGTGAAAAATGTCATTATCATTGCATCAGCAGGCACATTACTTGCTGTCTAAAGTGACTGCGGTCACAGAGGCAATTTTGCTGACGGTACTTTCTCTCTTCTCTCCTCTATGTCTTTGTCTCTCTCCTTTTTTTCCCTCCCCCTCTCTCCCTTTCTCTCTCTGTTCTGATAGGTGCCAATTATACAGCCTGTGTGTTGAAGCCTGCCCGGTCACCACTGACCCTGTTAGCCAGCTTTAATGTCAACTCCCTGGCTCCAAAGTGGAGGGAATTACCCCACTTTTAGTCTCCAATCAGGGAAAAAAGAAGAGCAACACAGCAAAATGCAGAGCTTGACTCTTTTTCAACCCGTGCGCAGGGTCTGACTGCTTTTGCTTTCTGGTGAAACACAGGGTCACGACTGTGTGGATAAAACCCTGAGGGTTTTGACATTTCAGCCTTACTGTCTTTTTTTAGTTTTCGCTCCTCTTCTGGCCTCAGTGCTTTTTGGAGGAGGCCCAGATGATGGGGTGGTGTTGCTCAGGCATATGCAGAGCCCTGGCTCTCCTGGCGCTCCTGTTTCCCTTGCGGGAGAGGGGCTGCTGGGGGTTGGATCCCAGCTCTGGGGATCTGGAGAAGTCCCCGCACTCTGATCCAGACCCCTGGGAGGTCCTGCACAGGCACAAGCGCAGCTGGGTATGGAACCAGTTCTTCGTATTGGAGGAGTACACAGGAAATGAGCCGCTCTATGTTGGCAAGGTAAGCGATCTGTGACTGTTAATGGATCAGCATTAGCACGGCTTAACGATGTGTGCACAAGAAAACACGGTTGTGACTGTATCTATCTCCTGAATCTTAAAAGGTACAGTCCAGGATAGGATTTTTTCTCTTACCTGTAGTGTGACTTTTCCATCCAGATTGTTTTGGTGTGAGCTGTGTGTGAGTTTTGGAGATGTCATCTGTAGAGATGTTTGTCTTCGCTCAAATATAATGGAACAAGGGCCTGATGGGGCAGATGCTAATAACAATATTGGGATGTAAAGAAATTTCTAATATTGATATATCA
>JAJHUR010101079.1:0-23906 GCA_027495735.1 Lutjanus campechanus | reverse complement strand
GTCCTGTCTCCGATCGTGCATCATTGATTTTGGTCAAAGACGCCTCCTTTTTTAACAGCGACAGGTTTTTTCTGTTGAAAGTCAAGAACTCCTCACTGTCGAGTGTCTCAACAAACAAACCTCCACACAGCAGCCTCTGTTATCTGCTCTTATTGTTTGCAGTGTGATTATACACTAAATCATTTTATTGTTGTAAAATATTGATCTTTATCTTGAAATGAAATAATCAGCTGTGGGCCCTCTTCACAAGAGCCGGGGCGTCTCGGGCTGAGCCGGGGGGATTTGTCTGGGCTGATTGTGAGCTGTGTATATGCACGCTCTGTGTTGACTCCACATGCTCGCCAATCCAAAGCCCGTCTCAGGGGGCTGTTCTGGATGAATTCATTAGCGGGCCCTCGGCGGACGGGGACGTGTCTGTGCTCCGCCGCCACACATTCACGGTTCTGTACGCCACCGCCGCAGAGTTATGATCACGCACACCTCGCCAAATGATCAGCGAAGGCAGAGCCGGGTTTATCCGAAACACAAAAGACAAGATTCACACTTTGTTCTGTATCACAGTTTTTCAGATCCGTTGAGTTTGTAGGTGTGTCACCCTGATGAAGCTCGCAATTTTCATGCTGACAGTCTATTTACGACGGCTCACCCATAAATCTGATTCATTTATTTATTTTTTCTTTAGAAGAGCAGACACTAGACCGATCCCGTTTCTCATGAATTCATTTCATTTACAACACTTTGACCCAAAATTATAAAAGTTTTCTTAATAACAGGATGAGGCAAATTCAGCGATTTTTCTGATTAATTACAATTTTTATTAAGATTATCCATTATTGTTAAAATCCAAAGTTCAGACTTTGTGTTTGTGTCTTTTATCTGTGAATATGTTTTACATGAAGGCTGTTTTTCATTGTTATGATTTGTTCTGTTGCATTTTACTTCATGTCACAGCTTTACAAGTGTTCACGTTCACTCAGCTGCCAGTTTAACATCAGTTCCACCAAGTTAAAACTAATGCCGTCAAACACAAGAACCCTAAAATAAAACTTACCTCTGTGGTTTTTAAGTTTTTTTTTTGTTGTAGATGTTGTTGATTATGTTAGAAGAGGTGCTGATTAGGGCTGATAATGTCTACTTTCATTATCAATTTATCTGCTGATTATTTTGTGATCAGCCAATAATCTTTTAGTCTATACAAGTGAAAATTATTGTGAAAATGCTCATCACACTATCCCGAACAGTCCAAAATCCAAAGACTCTGTGTTTACTGTCATTAATGACAAAGACAGAAACAGCAAATGTTTGCTTAAAAAAGACTGAAAAGATGAATCTGTTATCAAAATAGCTGATGATTCATTTTCTTTCAATAAATTAATCGACTAAACATTAAAACTCTGTCGATTTGACTTGATGGTCATTTTAGAGGCTGTTTGCACTGCTGTTTAATTGTATTATAATTAACGAGGAATATAAAATATTAGACAAAAATATATAGATATATAAATATATATATAGAATAGACAACTAAAAAAAATATTTTTTTAAACTGACAACTGAGTGTAAATTTACACTCAAAATTATTTAATATTCCAAAGAAACAGTGAGGAATAAAAATAAATGTAGTTTTCCAGCACACAGTCTGAGAGCTACTGTTATATATGAAATACTGGTATTTAAATAATTTACTTGAATCCGAAAGAATTAAAAACTTTTGAAACAAAATTGAAACAAATTGAATCAGAACTTTACTGGACTTGAAGAGAACCGACAGATCAGTGCTGAGCCCTGCAAGTCTTCTGTCCACTTTAAACAGCAACTTAGACGCTCCTTAATAATAATAATAATAATAATAATAATAATAATAATAATGTATAATTCATACTGGATTTTTTTCATTTATTCTGAATTTCGTTGCATTTGATATTTGGTTTGTGAAGGTCACTTCATTTGATCTTAAACAGAACTAAAGGTTCTTTAAAGTTCCAGATCTTTGGCAGATCCAGCTGTGTGAAACACAAAAGACAAAAATTATTTTCCAAATTTTTGATTTGACTTTGTGTACTGAGTTGTGTTCCACTGTCCGCTCCTCATGTCTAAAACTTAACCTTCATGAGTTTTTATTGATAAATGAATCGGTCTAAACACTGTAGTTGTTCTTTTAACTACAAATGGATTTGAATTATTCATTGAAAAGTGCTGAAATAATTCAGTCTATGGACTGAAAATGAATCGCAAACTATTTTTATAATTGCTTTATTGTTTAAGTCATTTATCTAGAAAAAAACATTTGCCATTTCTAGTTTTTCATGTGAGAATTATCTGTTTGTCATAATTTGATCTTGTAGATAGAATTTTATAGACTAAACAAATTTTGATCATAAAATATTGGTTAGCTGTCGTTCTAACTTGAACAACAGAAATGTTTTGCAGCAGTGAGACAGTCTGATTAAATCATCCAGATAAGATTACACTAAAAGACACGAGCTAACATGAGCTAGCGGCTCTTGTTTCCTCGCGTATCGGTGGTCATGAAACTGGACAGTAAATGTGGTTTGTGGTCTTTGACCCCGCCGGCTGCAGTCACAAATGAATTTCTCCTCGAGACAAAACATTTCATCATATTAACATAAATGATCTGTGCGATTATTTGAATGTGGAGATTGGCGCCTCTTCTACCTTTTATTATGGTAAAGTCCCATATTATCATTTGAATGACCATCTTTAATAATAGAGTGGTGAGATTGGCTGAGATGTGAGGATTGGTGGATTTATCCGAGGGCCTCGTTTTCTCAGAGGTGGATTGTGGGAAGTGAAGGTCGTTCTTTGGTGTGAGACGTGTTTGTTCAGGGAGGATAAGTGGTCTGAATGCTCCATCCTGAAGGATTAGATGTTTTTTTTTTTCTCTATTTTTCTTCTCCTCTGCTCTTACACAAACATTTCAAAAACAGAGTTGAGGAAAGGAATTATTTTTGAGATGTGAGAGTCTTTCAGCAGGTGTCGGGGATATTTTGTCCCACGATGCTGCAGGGTTCATGGTCCAGTCTTTCCAAGGACCGGGTTGGTTTTTGCTCCATTGTAGTTGAAGCAACAAAACTTGCAGGAAGTGTAGCGATAATGGACTGAAATTTAGTTTGACTGATATTTTTTTTTGGAGCGACCGAGCAGGAAGTTCAGACTGTTTCACATACACACTGTAAAGCACCGTCTGTCTGATGAGGATTCAGACCTGTGAAGGTTTTTAAATGTCAGCTCAGCTGTGTTAGTCTGATCAGATTGGATCTTAAGCTTTGAGCTGCAGTGGAACTTCTGTGGAAAAAGGGCAAAGAAAAGCTTTTTTTTAAAATTTCCAACTCATCGTCATCTTTAAGTGTTTTTTTTCCTCATTTTGTCCTGTTAGCATGATGGTCCGGACATTACTGAACGTCCAACGAAAATACAGCTGCCATTTTCAGTATATTTTGCAGTTAAACATCAGCATAATAATGAAAATGAGACGTTAAAGAAGCTTTACTACAATAACCCATCATCCTGTGAAATCTGTGAATCATTCGTTGAGGTTTATGTTTCTTTACAGCATAATTTTTGTTTTTCAGGTGCATCTTGTTCTTTGTCAGTTGCATCATTTTGCACATTCTTTTGTGATGTTGACGGGTTTTTGGAACTTTTCAACCCACATTCAAACAACTTTAATTGCTTTACTATCATCTTTAAAACTGATACCTGTCCATGGTTACAGCAATATTTAAAAAAAAATCAAGATTGCAGCAAATGTTTTGAAATGATATTTATTTTGGAGTCCATGTTTTGTTGCTTGCCGACAAGAATTGTTTGCCAGTTTCTGAAAACGCACTGGCAACCCTTACTGTCTGTTTTAGTAATATGCATCAGAGATAATCAAAGGATGAATCATTTGTGAAGATAACTGTTAGTCGCAGCTTTAGTTAAACAATAAATACAGGTTTTTTGTGGTTGTTTTGATAAAACACAAGCAGCACATGAGGCAGACTGAAGATTTCCTCGTACATGTAAAGTCATATTAAAGTCAGTGATTGTGTTTGTGTTGGTTTGCAGGGCTGTGCCTCCTGGAAGTGGTACTTCCCGTTCCACTACGCCCCGTTCGCCTCCGACTTCAAAGACATCAAAGGGATGTTCACAGAGTTTGAGAAGGAGACCAAACCAGTAAGAATGGATGAAAAACTGTGTTGTCTTGTTGTTGTCTCTCTTCTTCTGTCTTTTCTTCTCACACTCAAACAAGGAAATGTTTTTTTCTGTAATCAAAACTTGGTGAATATGTTGCTCCAATAAAATGTCATTAAACTTTAACAATAAAAAGATAAACAGGTGAAGTGAAGAGTGTTTTTATATCTATGGACTATACATATTTTCTTTTTTTAAATAAACCATATAACGTCTGCCTGTAAACATCTTCAGCTGTTGTCTTTTTACATTTCGAGGTCTGGAAAATCTACATGTTCTATGATCCGTGACTAGCACCTCACACAGATCTGCACACGGATCTGTCCCTGGACCATCGTCCTGGATCACAAGTTTGATATTGATTGACACCCTGGTATGTAAACTACTTGTTTGTGTGGTTGTTGTGTGCAGTTCAAGCCACTGGAGCAGCTGATGGGAGTGTTTCCTGCTGCCAGCGGCAACTTCCTGCCTGAGACGTGGCGAAACCTCATGACCAGCCCGGTAAGTCCAGAACGAGGTGCAGACACATCAGTAGACTGTCTCATCCTTATACTGGACGTAGTTTTTCATGTTTCTTCATCTTATTTTAAATCTTTTTTTTGACACAGGATTCCTCCATTATCGACTTCTACCCCGATGACTTTGCCATTGACCTCAACGGCAAGAAATACGCCTGGCAGGGTGAGTCACTTTACAAGGAGGAGATGTTTTAATATTAGGGGGCGATCAGTGTGTGTTTTTTAGGACAGATTCCGATTATTAGTAATTAAGGAAACTGGCAACTATTATTTGCAACCAACGTGCATTTGCAGTAAAAATTAAAATCTGGTGGCAAAATTTAAAATAGGTCCCAACACAAAACTTTGTTATAATGCCTTTAAGCTGGTGGTGTTGTGATATACCGAAATATTAACATCATGTAAATAATACACGTATGATAATAAATAATAAATAATGCCGGGCCTCTCAAACATACCGTATGCTCTTAAATCATTTCCATTTCTCTCCGTTCTCACTTTGCCTCCTTGCCCCAATGCTCCAGGTTCCGATAATCGTAAAAAGGTCTTATTTATTTTTTATTTTCTCACCAAACTCGCCGGCTTTACCAACAAACGAAAGCACCTTTCTTGTTTTATTTGTTCGTCACTCAGTGGCGTGTTGCACAAAAGCTACTGGAGTTTAAATTCCAAACCAAACACTGAGTGTGATATCATCTGTAACTATGTAAATTTCATGACATTCATAAGTGATTTTGAGTTCAGTTATTCTGTGTCTGTGTTCTTGTTTTTTTGAAGGTGTGGCCTTGCTGCCTTTTGTGGACGAACGTCGGCTGAGGGCGGCGCTGGCTGACGTCTACCCCGACCTCACACCTGAGGAAGGTGAGCAAAAACCCCACAGTGTAAAACTCTGGATTTCTTCTTTAATTAACTTCTGCAACAAAAGAGCTGACACACAGAGACAGACAACCATTCACGCCTACGGGCAATTTAGAGTTATCAATTAACCTATTATGCTGCATGTCTTTGGACTGTGGGAGGAAGCCGGAGTACCCGGAGAGAACCCACACAGACACAAGGAGAACATGCAGGCTCTGCACAGAAAGCCAGCTGGGGGATTTGAACTCAGAACCTTCTTGCTGTGAGGCCACAGTGTTAACCACTCCTCCACCGTGCCGCCTAAAAAACAATTCACCTCACTTCCTTTATTTAACATAACAAGACGTGTTTCTGTCTGTTTTTGTATATAATCATCCAGATATACAGTTTAATTCTCCTTATTTCTTCCTTCACTCCTCCGTCTGAGTCTGTGTGGCTGTTTGTTTTTCAGTCTCTTGTCTTCCCATTCATCATCCCCCTCATCCCTCCTTTCTTCTCCTCTACCTTCCAGTCCAGTACAGTCAGAGCTCCAGTCTGTCCAGTATTCACTGGTTTTCCCTCCCTGACCACAGCCGCTGTCTGTTCTCTGTTTGCAGTGAAAAGAAACAGCCTGGGAAGCGACGTGGTGTTCCTCGAGAAGTCTCACCCGCTCTTCGACTTCATCCATGAACTCTACCGTACAGAATCTCTCGAGGTAACAAAACCCAAACCTGCAGTCACGTGACCTCCACTTCAGATCAAACTGAAAGCTAAATAACAGACACCAATGCACTTATTGACAGAAAGCAACAAAGTGGCTGATGGGAAATACGGTCAGGAGCCCGAACAACATCCAGCATCTGAAAAGTTTCCCAGTAAAATTGAACAACAAAGCAATTAGTTTCTCATAGTTATGTTGTTTCATTGCTTATTTATATTCATGTTAAATATCTTTATTGTGGTGAAATGCATCCTGCAGCTGACGCCCTCCACTCTGCACACAGTCAGCTGCTTTGACGGCTTAACTCTGTAATAATAGTCTTTTTCTGTGGATCAAACTTTCACATCCAGTAAACGATCTGCATTACTGCTGCGTCATTCTGCTGCAGATGTGTTCGTGTGGCTCTGCAGGTGTCATCTGAGTTGGATTTGGTCTCGTTGATTATGCATTTGTAAACCAAAGAAATTGTTCAGACTCATATTCTGCTCGCTGTGTGAATACTTCTTAATGAGCACGACTGAACAGTGTGAAGCAAAATGCTGCAGAAGTACAGCAGCGAGTAAAACTGCAGACGTCACTCAGGACTGATCAGGTTTGAACAGACTATCCCAAAGAACAAACACCGTATGGATGCTTTATCTATTTTAATGTATTACCGTAGTAGAAATGAGCAGGTTAAGTTTGTCCTGATGGTGACACTAGACATTAGTTTCATTCAAGATGAACTGCGCCTCACCTGGAAGGTGAACAACATCAGGCGGCAGCAGCAGGTGGCCCTGACAAGAAGTTTCCAGCAGCCTTTAAAGAATATACAGGAAGTCAGAGAAATATTTCCATCCTGTTTGATCCATCTGTAGGCCTGCTACCTGCAGTTTGCAGGCCACATGTTCATTATTGCTACAACTAACAATTATTTTAATCATCGATTAATCTGTTGTTTATTTTCTGGATTTATCGATGACGTTGTCCAAAAAGGGAAGACTTGAACCTTTTGTGAAACCTAAATGTGATCTGTGAATTTCATGGCAAATCTTCCTTAATGTTAGCAGCACAAAAACGCCTTGAAGTGACTCACCACGATCATCTAATAAGGCTTGAAGAGAATAAATGATATAGAGTCTGTTCAGTAAATGATACAGACTCCTCTTTTCTCTCCTTCAGGGCACTCAGATCCCTGCAGAGCTGTGCCATGGAATCCAAGGTACATTAAATCTTGATGACGACCCTATTCTACCAGATAAGTAAGGAACGCCCGCTTTATTCCCACTTTTGTACATTTTGTCCCATGTTGCAATGCGTCTAACCAACACTAACCTGCCGAAGGAGAGCCGGTCCTGTGTGACGACTCTGATCTGCTCGTTTATTCATTTTTACTCTGATCTGAAATCCTTCAGGACAGTGACGTCGCCCATCCCGATGCTGCGTGACATCTCACAGAACAGTGCGATCGGGTAAGAACCGTCCATTATCAGCATCAACTGTATTATTAAGAGTGGAACATTTTGTCTTATTTGTGGTAGTTTTGTTCCATGTTGAGATATCTGCCACTTCACAAACACTCATCGTAGATTAATAAAACATTTTAAATGGGTGGGTGGTCATTTTGGCTGGTTTGTGCACTGAAACTGCAGCAGCTTGACAGGACAGATCATCTGTATTTGTATTGTAACAGTATACTGAAAGTCATGCTGCTGTTCTTTCAAATGCTTGTACTTGAACTCTGCTCGTCTGACTGGAGTAAAGAGTGGAGTGTAAATGTGTGAGAGGAGGTGGACACAATAAGTAGCCAGGCAACAAATCTGTTAATTAATCATGAAATATTAAAACTAAGCAAAAAAAAAAAATCATACATCTTGTTTGATCTGACCAGCAGTCTGAAATACAAAGATATGCGGGTTACAGTGACCAAATAAAACAGAGAAAAGCAGCAAATCCACACATTTGAGAGGCTGGAAGCAGGTGATTGACTTTTTTTTTTCGGTTTCTCCCAGAAAAGTTGTTAGGCCCAGTCACAGATGTCGTTTGACATCATCCAACAACATCCAGGATTCACCCAAGTAACAATAATATTATAGATTGTCGGCTGTTCTTGATCAAACAGCGTTACCGGCTGCCCTTTGTCGACCTGAGGCTGGTCTAACATTGTTGACTGTCAGCAGCCTCTTCCTCATCGTCATCACTTCCAGAATTAGGCAGACTGAAAAATCTGTCCACAGTCTTTTTGGCTTTGACCTTTCGTCCTCGTCATTATCCCTCAAGTCCACGAAGGAGGTGTCTGTGTTACTCCTGGTTTGTCCAGCAAGCTAAGGGTTCCAGCTAATGTTAGAGTGATATTTGGAAGTGTCAACTGTTGAACAAAACACTGATCTCAGACCTGCTGGTTCCCTGTAGAGCACAGATCTGCAACTACTTTTTCTAAGCAGACACTTTGTGGGTCAGACTTCAAAGAATAAAACTAAAGAAAAAAAAGCCCTCATTATCCTCTTATTGTTTAATATTTTAAATTCCTTCCAAACTTTATGTGGTTTGTATGCGCCTATATCAGCATAAACAAACTCCTGAAAAGTGTCCATTCTAACAGCTGTTAGAGCTCTGCAGAGGCGGCAGTTCACTGAGGGGTGATGGATCAGATCTGTAATTTCAGAAGCATAATTGCAGAATGAAGTTCTGACTGACAGAAAATATTAACCCTCAATCACACCCGGGGACATTTCTGACCTCTGGGTATATTTTTAAAAATCTGACACGGCACAAAAAATAAAAATGCATGTATATCAATGTTGTTGCTAATCATGGACATACAGTGTCCCAGACTGTGATAATCCCCCCCCAAAAAAATCCCCCAGCATTTAGTATATAGAACATATTTAATTTTCTGTTTTTTTGTTCATAAAAACAACAGTGGCATTATGCAAAGACACTGGCATTTAAAGGGTTAAAATTCTGAAAATGAATGAATATTTTGTAGTTATTTTGAGGACTGAATTTGGTTGAAACGTGTTGCATTTTCATATTATTTGAAATCTTTGGGACATTTTGGTCCTTGGGTGTAAATATTGATCTACTTATTATTGTGTGCACAACAGTTAATGAACTTTAATGAACCAGTTTTGACACTGTTGTGCAGTTGCACAATTGTGTTGGTAACAGTGAATGAGATTTAATACTTCAGCTCACAAAGTTCTGGGGGCAGCAAAACAAACTGTTGTCATTGTGTGAGAATCTGTGGTCTGATTTAAAGCTGCACACGACACGAGTCTGTGAACAGCGGGACACACAGTGAAACAGCTCACTGTGGCTGCTCCCGACTGCAACATTTCAAACTGATCAAAAATGATTTTGTTTTATAGACACGTTTTTGATGAGCAGTAGCTGTAAGTGCTCACTGGCAAACACACTGCATTTCCTGTGACTGCTTCATAATAAAAATCAGCTTGTGTTTCACCAGGTAAAAGCTTTTAATGTGAAGCTGCAGCAGTAGGAAATGTTCAGTTTGCATTAGCAGCAACGTGTTATAGCATTTTCTTCCAGGAATTTTGCCAGTTCATAATATCACAGTACTTTGATCAGCGGCCAGTCTGCAGGTCGCCAGTTGACAATCGCCGCTGTAGTGCGTCCATATCTTAACCAACAGATGTCACTGGAGAGCTTCCTGTCATATATATCTGTTTCCAACTGAGTTTAGACTCAGTATAGGGTAATTATTGTATTGATTTGTGTTATTATTTAGAGCTGCAATGATTAATCGAACAATTGATTATTAAATTAATCAGCAACTATTTTGATAATCAATTAACTGGTTTGAATCATCTGAGCTGAGTTCAGCTTCTTAAATGCAAATCTTTTCTGCTTTCTTTGCTCCTCTGCTCCTCATTCAAATGTCTTTGGTTTGTGCACAAAGGAAGACATTTGACGACGACATCTTGAGCTTTTGGGAAACAGTGATCAACATTTTTCACCATTTTCTGACTTTTATAGCGAACAACTATTAATTGAGAAAATAATTGACTATGAAAACAATTGTTAGTTGCAGGACTATTTATATTTTGTTCCTGTTATTTTGAAACCTGCAATTTTAACTGAAATCTTAATAAAAATCATATCTTTAACATAATGAGCGGTTAGAAATAAACCTAACAAACCTTTAAAATCACAGTGCAGGACTCACAGTTGACAGCATGTAGTATTCTGTGCACGTGCACACACATATTTAATGTAAACTGACTGTCTGAAACCTTCCTTTCTTGTATATTTTGTCCGTCCCAGTGATTCACTGGTATACCTACATGCAGACATTTGCAGCACGGCTCTATAGCAGCTTATTTTTAGCCTCATGGCAGCGTCGAGCCGCGTGTATGCGTACACCCACCTGTCATTAGAGTAACACAAGTGTGTGCAGAACATCCTCCGAGGCTGAAAAGACAGCCAGCAACATGTGCAAAATGACAGGGTGAAGTAGACGAGGCAGGTTGAGAAGAAAATGACAACACTTCATCACAGAATAATCTCCACATCAAACATCACAAACTCAGGATCTCTGTGCTGGAGGGGAAATGTTCCTTTTGCAAATGTGAGCTAATGGACCTATTTTTGTCCTCAATTGAAACTGATTTTCTTCTGTTTCCCAGAGTGAAGTTCAAGGATCCACACTATCCAGATAACTTTGTGTTCAAGGCGGCCCTCCTTCCAGGAGCCAAGTGAGAGTTTTTCTTTATTTTATCAAACTTTATTTATCTCAGGAATGCTTCCCTAAACATGTAAGCCTCTTTATTTTCAGATGTGCCATTTTGCATGAATCCATCTCTTTTCTCTGTGATTTATGTCAATATTAAAATATCTTTCTCAGAGCAGCTTTGACTTGGTTTGTTGTTTTGTGTTTTTATCAGGATACCTAGTAAGGTCCTGAAACCGGAGGACTGGGTAAGGGGGAACAGGGAACCATGGAGACCTCAGCTGGGCTTCAACCCAAACAGGCAGCAGGCTCACCTGGACCAGTCCGCCTTCAGGGCTCTGGGGTAAGTTTGTCTGTTGCCTACAGGGTTATGTTCAGAGTCTGTGTCAGTGTTTTTTTGAATTGTTTGCAGTGGGAGCGCCCTGCATTTACTCTCTGCTGCACTTTGTCTATTCTGCACTGAGTGCTGCATGTTTGGCTTTTTCTTCCTGGTCGCAGAGAGTTGAAGATGTTCAACTTTGGGTAAAATGTTGCTCTCATCATGATCACTTTTTACCCAACCGTCCGATCAAAGTGGAGGAGGGGCGGGATGAATACCGGGAGTTTATTTTTTATCACTTTTTTGTTTGATTTTCATGTTTTGTTCTATGACATAAAATATAAGTAAATACGCTGCTGTATAATACAGCTGTATGTGAGGACGTAGGCAGAGGAGACCACAGATGTTTGGAAGTGAAGACGAGACTGATGGTTGAGTCTTGAAGGGAACCCCAGACCTGCAGAACATCTCATAAGTGATTATTTTAATGTTTGTACAACATCACTATGAAGAAGCAACAGGCACAAATTTCATGAGAGTTTTTGCAAATCAAGGGTTCCCTTCCAAAGTGTTCCAAAGTGGCTTCCTCGCACTCTATAACACGACATTGAAAACAGACTTTGATCTCGCTCGGAAATGTAACACATGGCAAAACAAACCGTCAGCTCAGGCTGTTAGATGAGTGAATCATACAGTTTCTGAACTTAGCTAAATCAAATGCTAAATTTAGCATAGCCGTTTGTATACCAGGCAGACAGGATGTAGTGTTTATCGTGCTTTGTGTCTCTGCAATGTACCTCAAGTGAAGGCCCCTTTAGGCCTCTGTGTCTTTAAAAAGGTGGTTTTTAACAAGTGGCTGTTGTTGGGAACATTAATCATCATCATGCTGAACAGTCGTCACTTGGTCGCAGGTGTGTTGAGTTACGTGACGGCGGTGCAGTTTGTTTCTAGCCTGATGTTTTTACTCCTGGTGATTGTATTTATGCTTCAAAAATGATGAAAGTGTGCATTTGTGAAGATTGTCTTGCTGCGAGTTTATTTTCTGCCCAAATCCAATAGAAAAACCCCATCGTTTCTCTGTTGAGGGAACCAGAGCGGTGCTAACTTCTGCCTACAAAAATACAGCTGGTTTCTGAGAATCCAGGTGTGTACCAGACGACACTCCGGACTACCACGATGTCAATGTGAAAAATAATCTTGCCAGAACATTTTGTTCACATTTACAGGCCTGCCATGTTTCCCTACCTACTTCAACTTTCTTCTCATCCAGTCCAAGTACCTGTGCCGACATTTTTACACTCAGAGTTTATCGATAACACAACCTATCTGCGAAATTAGGTAGCCTACTTGGAAAACATACTCCCCCATCTATTCCATCAGTATCATAGCAACCAAAACATCTCAGCTGTGCCTCTTGAGCGCTCGTAGCAGGACATTCTCAGAAGAGTGTCATTTTGGTGGACCTAAGCCCCTTAATGTAAGAAAGATTCCTAACTTGTATTCTCTGTGTGAACAAATGAATGGAAGTTAAGATAAAAGAGAAGAAACACAACATGAAAATAACACCGTCAGGAAATGTTGAGCTTCACCACTGAAGACACAGTAGATTTGCTCAGAGGAAATTTCCATATAATTCAAATACAGACTGATGTGAAGATATTTTGGTTATTTTAGTCTAACATGCCTGTGCAGTGTCTAACACAGAAAAATACCAACACTTTATTCCTTTGTCATCCAGAAATGTGACCCATGATATCAGTCTGATGAAATGCATAATGAATCCCATCACACAGGTCACTTTTTCCTTTTTATGCAGAATAATAAAGAGGCAGAAACGTCTGAATCCAAACACACACCTGCTTCTGAACCATCTTTGGTGGTATGATGATATAATTTTATAGTGAGGACTGTTGAACAATGACTGTTGATTCTGCAGTGACTCAGTATTCAGATTTGGGAGAAGAGTACAGTATTTTAAAATGGAAAATGTGTTTAAATGTTTGTGTCGCCCCCAGCGGTCCCCATTAACCAGCCATCCTTGATTATGATCTAAGCTCTCTCCTCCACACATTGATATTATCATTAAGGAAATGTGAATAATTGAACATCTGGCTCGGTCCGACTGTAGCGTGTTTGGGAATTAATTATGCACGGATTTGAAGAAACACAATGTATTCCAATTTTTTTTTTCTTTTTCCCACTAAACTCAGTCGTTAATTCAGTAATTCAGGCAGTTTTGTGCCTTGATGGGGCCAAAGAGGCAGCTGCTCAGAGGATCGTGAGCAAGAAAAGGAAAAGAAAGGATCTTTTTTTGTTGCTTTGATTTAAAAGCACTGACTGTTCAGTGGAGACAGAGATGTTAAATCCAGTCTGAGGCATTAATCCACTCAGTGTTGTGGACCTCTGAGAGAAAAAACAGACACAACATACTTATATTTTATACTTATATATATTTTTTGTCATTCAGAGCTGAACTGCCAACCTTGTGGTTAGTGGACGACCCACTTTCCCTGCTGAGCCGCGACCCTCTCGTGTCAAGTTGTGTAAACCTGCAGGACTGTGATCATCAATAACTAACAGTGTCAGTTCAGAGACGTTTAAGTGTCAGAAGAAAACTCGTGTCACTCGTAAGAGCTGCACCAGCTGATACATTTCAGATTCTCAGCATCTTTAAAAGGTCTGAAAATGTCCCAAATATGAAATCTCATCAGTGTGACTGATAACTGGCCTTATTTATATAACAAATAACATAATAACAGACTTCTGTTTCCAGTTTGTTACAAGACTGTGAATGTTTCTCAACTGACTGTGCAAAGAAAAACATTATGCTTGTGGCTATAAAATATCTCAGCACACAGCACGTTACATCTTTTTCTTTCTTTCTCTTAACCTCAAGTCAGTCGTCACCATCGAGCACCTGGTGCTCCTCCTAATGTAGCTTCTCTTGTATTTCTGTGTAGATTTATTTAATGTGTTCTATTTAGATGTGATATATTTTGTTTTTAATCAGTTATTTTGCACATGTAAGCATAGACAAATTTCTGCCTGTTGTATGCAAAGGGTAGACAATGAAGTATTTTCTCTATTATTATTTTAATAATTTGTTTAATTGGAAGCACGGTGTATTTAGGCTGACCACCTGGAAGTTTAGGTACGGGCGTGCAGTGTGTGGCGGGAACACTTTTCAATCATAAAATGGCTCTTGGAAATGTCACCATGATGGTGAACCAGGCTGAACTTTTCCCAACATGACATCATCAAAGGGTTGTGATGACCAATCAAATAAGTGGATCGTTCTGCTGTTTACTTCATGATCATCTCGACACGTGATGACTTTCCAAAGTTGTATAATCATGTCTGAGTTTGTTACGAACTTCTGTGATCTGAAAAAGCTTCAAATGAACAAACGTGTCTGTGAAGTCAAACAGGACTTCTGGGTTGTATTTCTGGGCTGTTTTCGGTCTGAACATCTGTTCGATGGGTGACGTGGCCCCTCCTCCATCAAGGAGCAGCTGAACATAAAAGAATGAACAGATTTACAGGCTTTTCTGACGTTAAAATAACGTGTTCTTGTGAATTTGATTCTTACTGTAAAACTTCTGCTCTTCTTTCAGTCACAACATGAACAGAAACCAGCATGGCAGAGGGCAGTACAGCAACACCCCGCCACCAGGAAACTACCATCAAGGAAACTACCGTCCTCAACACAGCGGAGGCCACCAGTCTTTCCAACGTAAGACGCACACACTCACAAACCAAACACTGGCTGTTACGGTGATGGTGTCAAATATAAGTGTCAATGAACTTCAGCATCAGCACAGATCTGATACCAATTTCCAACAGTGTGATTTTTAATCTGCGTACTACCGAACCCATCTGCCTCATATGTTTTGTGTACGTTTATGACTGTATGACGTCTCATGGTCGCAGTGGTTCACAATCTGTTCAAAAGCTGTATATAACACACACCGACTGCCAACTCCTCTTAACTGGCCGGTCAGGGCCACAAGTCATCAACAACTGCTAGGCTAAAAACAAGGCTTACATATGAGCAGTGATGCATCTGCCTTTTTCACTCCATCATTACATTATATACATATATATTTTACCGCTGGAGATTGACAGGAAAGGGGGTGAAGAGAGAGGGGATGACACGCAGTAAAGGGGCGCAGGCGGGAGTCGAACCAGCGGCCACTGCAGCGGACTAACAGCCTCTATCCATGCGGACGCTCTACCAACTGAGCTAAACATCCGCCCTGACATTTAGAAAAGTGATTTTTGACATTTATGAATCAATTTAAAATCTTCCACGTCCACATCGCGATACATCTCAGAATCAAGTTTTTCCCCATCAGATTGTCGTATAGACTTACATACTCAGTGATATAGATACCAGTATTTTAGGTAGTAAGGATGTTCGTGATTAGTCAACTATATGATTCAACGTCTCCACCCTCGCTACTCTGCACCAGAAATACTAGACGATTAAACAATTCATCAATAATTTATTCATGTTACAGTGCTAGTTAACTGTTGCCTCTAAGGTGTTATGCAGCCGCCCACCACTAGTCAGTGCTGCAGCTCTGTCAGACAGCAACCGTTGGTGCCCAGTGCGAATGCCCCGATGGCCTGGATGTTATCAGCATAGTGGGACAGATTGTGACGTCAGACTGTGACGGTTAACGTCAGCTCCGGGTGAACAGTGTTGTTTATCTGCAGACACACTGATCATTTTCAGTCTGAAAGGTTGAAGCACTTTGTGAGTTGTTGTCATGTTTTGATGGATAATGTGTATTGTTCAGTGCACAGCGCAAAGTTTCTTTTTATGATGTGGCCAGCAGCTTCAAATTAGTCTTAATAATTGCAGTATTTGTTTGGACGAGGCTTAAAATCATCAATTAATAATTTGGGCTCAATTTTACCTGCGTGCTGAGTGTTGTCTTACTGTTAGACTGGATGATTAGTCTATATTAACTTTGTTTATTAGTATCAGAGGCTCTTTGTAGTACCGGTATTGGAACAACCGCAGTCACATTGAGGAGTGGTGACGAACCTTGATTTCAGCTTCTTTAAAGAAACATCATTTTACAAAACTTTCTTCATTGTTCAAAGTTTTGTAAAAAAGTCAGTGGACCTTGTCAAACTATTGTTTGCAAGTTCATGAATGAACTTTAGAAGTGGGTGAATTGTTGGATTCACAGCTGTAGCCTTGTATTGAATAATGCAGCATGTTCTGTTATTATTACACTCCTGCTTATTATACCAGTCCCATTAATTCAGCTAATATTTTCTTTTGGTCTCATAATTTCTTCTTCTTCAAAGAAACATTCTACCTGTCATGAAAAGAGAGGTCACTGTGAATCAAGTGTTCATGAGTATAAGTATTTTTGCCTCCTGAGTGAAAAATTAGTGAAATATTATACAGTTTTGATTGTAATGTGGTGCTTTCAGATTCCCTGTGGTCAATAGGTTTGCCAGTTTTTGTATAGAAACTCAGGTGTAGTGAAATGAGATTTATTGTCACAGTATGTTTCTTATTCTTACAATTGTTCATTCTTTAAAAGGTAATATATTAGAGTTTACAAAGTTTAAGATTCTTATTCATGATGACCCCTGAGGGGAGGAATGTGGACATCATAACAGTAACACAAACGAAGAAAGAAAGTGAAGAGTAATACTTGTTGAGCAGTAATGAGCTGATGTGATGCAAATCAGTGCTTGAAATGAACGCTTGCCTGGGGGCAGGTTAACTGTGTTTGTCTCATCTGGGAAGTGAAAAATAAATGTGATGCCTTTTATTTTCCCGTGTTTCTGACTGAGCGGCGGCTCTCATCCCAAACGGACTGTGCAGCGAAATAACGAGCGACTGTCTTGTTTTTGGCTCACAGTGTTCCTCCAGTCGTCTAAAACTGGCCAGTGTTTCTGTGAACGTTACATTTATTGCTGCTGCTGCACGACTCAGCAGAGCTTTCTGCTTCGCTGAGCTCAGAGTTAAGACCAAAACGCACCGCAGGCTTCATTTTTTCCAAAAAAATGGGTGTACTTCAAAACACGAGCGATTTTGCGTTCCATCACCACAAAACCAGCAGTATTATAGGAAGAGGTCGCTATGCATCTGTTTATTCATTTAGTATTACTATTAATAATAGTTTATTTCTTCAATAAAATATTGTCCTCTTAGGCTCCTTGGTTTGTCTAAAAAATTGTTTATTGACTACAGAATTAGTTTTATTTGTTTAGCCTGACTCATAGCTGCTAACTAGCTAACATTAGCTTTTCACCCTGAGCACAAGATGATCATTTTTGCATTACAATCTTCATTTTTTTCATCAAACTTAAAATTGTTTTTATATGATATTTATTGAGGTCTGAACCAAACCAACATGTTTTCTTTCATCAGGAGATTTTTAGGTCAGGTCATCTCTGCAGCACTGCAGCACCTCATCATAATGCTGCTTTCTCACACATTTTTCCTTTTTCAGAAATTTGCGATTAGGTTCTCTCTCTGTGATTTCAAATATATTGCAGTTAATTGTGCAGTTCTTATAAAGACAGACTTTTTATTTCTTTTCTGTGCCACCAAACACAACACACAGCCTCTCGGTAACTATTACACTTCAACTGGAGCTGATCTACACACTTTATGGAATGAATAAAATAATGTAGCTAACCCCTCACACTCCAGGAAAATCACGATCTAACAACAAACCCACACACACACCCACAGGTTACCCAAACCCCACCTTTCTTACAGGGGAAGGTCCGGCCAATAACACACAGGTTAGGCTGTGGTTGTAATTTTTCAAATTAAACAGTACTCAGATTAATCTTCTAGTATTTAACTAATCTGTGTCAAAGCTTAAACTTACTTCACAGTAAATATTGGCAAGTTTAGTTTATTTCTAAAGCACCATTCAGACACAAGAATATTCAAAGTGCTTTACGGGAGCGTAAGAATACATTAAAATAAAATGTTAAAAGAACACTGGAGACCATAAAACAAAAGCTAAAAGCCAATTAATATTTAAAACATTACAGAAAGTGCATTTAAAAGGCATAAAAGCAAAAGCAAACGAATATAAAAACAGTAGCTGCAGATGATTTGAGAAAGAAGTTATGTATCTACTTTATTGGAAAGCTGCAGTAAACAGTCATGTTTTAAGCCCTGATTTAAGTGAGCTGACAGGTTCAGCCAGTCTCAGGTATTCAAGAAGTTTGTTCCACAGGTGAGGAGCAGAGAAACTGAAGGCTGCTTCACTTTCCTTGGTTTTGATCCTGGGAACTCTGAGTAAACCTGCTCCAGATGATCTGATGGTCTGAGTGCTTCACGATGTAAATCCGAGATGTGTTCAGGCCTGAGACCATTTAATGCTTTTCTACAAGTAATATGATTTTAAAACCTGTCCTTTGACAGTTATAGTCGTCTCCGAGATCTATTCTCATCTCTTGATGTTTTACAAAGTATGTCAAACAAAGTCAGGTTTAGAGACGTCCAGAGCAGCTCCTAACATCTGTATCAGGGAAGATTTTAAATAAAAAGATAAAAGATTTCAAATAAAGACGATGGAAGTCAGATCTATTCCGATGTTGAGTTTTAAAAACTAAATCAAGCAGGAAAACTACTGAACAAACCGACATAGACTCCAACAAACTACTTTATTAGTTTACAAGCACTGCAGCTTCTCTACTCTCTCCCCTGTTCAGAAGTTATGTGACCTGCCAAAGTGCCCTTGAGCCAGAACACAGAACAGAAGCATCATCAGAACACCTAAAACATAAACATAACAGACGGACAGAATCCACAGATTATTATTGGACACGTTGTAAACACAGCTGCCAAGCTGTCGCTCTTACAGACATAAATAATTCTGTTATATGATTAAACGGCTGCCTTTTGTTCATCACGTGAGCGGATCATCACACACGGAGGCAGAATCTCTCTCCCAGCTCCTAATCACGCTGCGAGCTCGGCCCGGCCTCTGCCCCGCGGTCCTCTGCCAGCTCTTCTCCAGTTTGACTTTGATGTGCCAATTTGCAAGTAGATGAATAATCTCATCTGCCCACTGATAGCGTGCGGGGGAGTCGGAGCTATTCTGGTGGCACTTGATGCAAATGGGGGTTTTTGGCTCCTCCGGATTGCGGTAGCGCCTCCCCTGGCCTCTGCCGCTCGTTCTTAATGTTAAACTTGCCAATTAGCGGTCCAGGACATTCTTTTTTTCATCTCCCTCGCTCTATATTTTTTCCATCAGCATTGGGAAAATTGTTACTTTAACAAATGGGAATCTTTGTAAACGTTCAGCGTGGCCTGATCCTGATTTTTATTGCATCAGGTTTATTATATCAAGTATCTTGAAGGTAGGTTTTTGAAGGTAGCACTGATATTAGCTCTGATTTCTGCAGATTTGTGTCCATTTAAAAGTTCTAAACCTTTGACTTTTCCTTGCTCAATTTTTGTCCAAAATAATATTTGTAACTGACAGGAGCCGGAAGAATTTAACTTGTTTTAAAGATTGAAAATGATCTGTGGATTTTTCTGATTCTTGTTCAACATTTAAAAGTAAAAACTGGACCAAATGTGAGCCAGTGATAATATTGGCATCCCTGGGAATGTGATTATCCAGACAAGTAGGCCTTATCCTGCAGCAGGAGGCCAGAGGCTTGCTTTTGTCCAGATAACACTTTCTCAGGGCCAATCCTCTGCTTGGCCAATAATCACTGCAGGCTTTGCTCCTCTGTGCTTTTGTGATTTTGGTAGCGTGGGGGGGTGCTGATTAGCGTTGTGGGAGACCTGGGCCTGTAATGAGACTGTCGAGTGGCTCCGCTGGACACAGTGGCCCCCTCTGATAAAAGCATCCGGGAGGATCCCGTTTGATTGGGTGTGTGATGCGCTCTGAAGAGGGTTGAAACCAAAGTTAACTTCCCCCTTTGACGGTGCTGGTACCTCCTGCGGTGATGTGTCAACACGCTGCCTCTGAAACATGCTGCGGGCTTTGTGCTCTGCAGCCAAACCAGCTGGTATTTAATAACCAGCCGGGGAGTCTCTGCTGGTGGCCATTATTGTCTTGACACACAGTGACACCAAATTTTAACCAGGGCAGCAAAGTAACAGATTCATCCAGCGGCCACAGTGGCTGGTAAGCCTCCAAAAGTCCCCAACCACTTCAGAATAACAACTGCACATAATAGCTGCTCCGGCTGGCTGGTAGACCGACTTCAGTAACAAGGAGTTCCCACAAACATGTGGCCTTGGTGATAATAGTCTTTCTATTCTCTGAATTTTCACAGAACTTTTCACTCATGTCAAAAGAAACTCTTTCTTTCACCGAAGCTTCAGATTTACTCCCACATTGATTTAAAGACACAGTTCCCCTCCAAAAAATACATATTTTCCCTCTTTCCTGTACTGCTATTTATCCATCTAGATTTTTTTGGTACGAGTAGCAGAGTTTTGGAAATATTGGCCGTAGAGACGTCCGCCTTCTCTCCAGTATAATGGAACTAGATGACACTTGGCTTGTTCTGTTCGTAGCAACAAAAAAATAGATTTGAAAAACTCAACAACAGCGTCCCTTTGCAGAAATCTTGACCCGGTTACTCAAGATGATCCACAGACCTTGTTGTGACCAGTTTGATAAGGACCTGCTTTCTTTCTTTGGTAAATAGGAAGTAGTTCCAACATGAAATGTATTTCTTTGGAGCTCTGAGTGCCACAGGCCAACTGCCTGTTTGTCCCATCATATTGGAGAGAAGGCAGACATGCAACTTGTTCCAAAACTATCTGGATGGATAAACAGGACTACAAGTAAGAGATAAAATATGCATTTTGGGCTGAACTGTCTCTTTAAGTTCTGCACCCTCCACGGTGCATCAATGACTTCTGAGTTGAGGGACAGTAATTACACACACATCACATAGGTGCAAGGCTATCGCAAACCAGTGTTACAGAAAGAAGGTTAAGTCTGCAGAAGTTTAATAATGACAACGTTTTGATCTTCTTGAGGTCAGAATGGAAACAGCACCAATAGACTGACGAGCTTTATGATCGCGGATGTTGGTAACCATCCAAACTATTTGCCCGGGACGGTAAACATCTACGGATGTTTAAGGGATCGAAATGTCGTCATTAAACTCTGGTGGTGTGGACTCAGTGTGCAGCCATCACCTTTTTTCTTTGGCATCAGGAACTTAAACAGAAACTTCGGCTGTCGTAGGTTAGAAGGTGGAGATGAAGCGGTGAGAAAGTTTCATATCACGATTATAGCGACTAAAACTGTCTGTATTTATAAGTATTATTGTGGTATTCTTATATTGAAAACCTCTCAATCATTTTGAAATGGTGTCATGTTCTTTGTGATGTCGATGTTTTCACCGACAAAAAACAAACCTGCTTCACCTGCATCTGTGAGGCTGTTAACTGTGGTTGATGCTGGACAGTTTTTCAAAGCGCAATAATCACAGTTTTAGTGAAAATTAAAATTTGAAATGGTAACTCTGATCAGCAGGAAATTTGTTGTGGTGTATCGTGAACTCAGTTTCATCCCTAGTCGGTGTATTTTAGGACTTGACAGTAGCTCAGTATTGGTGTTTTTCTGTGGGCTCGTCTCATGACCACGACACTGTAATTAAAGTTTGAGGTTTACACCTACAAATGGTTTTGTTTGATTTAAAAGTGGAACCGTTAAATGCAGGACACATCATGTTTTATATTGTTTGATATTTATAGGGTTCAAAGTTGTCAAAGGTAAAACCATACGATATCTGTTAATTACATATTTGATAATATTGGATGTAGCAAAGCTGTAAAACAAAGATCAAAGTGCTCATTCAGTACCTCAGCTCACTGTGTTCAGGTTGTTACAAAAGAAAAAAATAATCCTGTTTTGTGTGCCATGGACTTCTTGTATCCAGTTTGGCTGATTTCCTGATTGTACTTGAAGTCGGGTATCGTACGTCTCTGGTTTAGAACATTTTCAAACCACACTACGTCTCATGATACATATTGATATCAGAAACAGCTTCTGTTTTGAACCTCAGCGGCCTGAGCTTTCTTTCATTTGGAGGTTTGTCTTCTCGTGAAGCAGCAGTGGCAGATGGAGCCCGTTTGTCTGCTTTGTCCAGCGGACAGAAAAGTTACTGTCCTGCTTCTGTTTTCAGACCTGAGCCGGCTGGACGGGAGCTGAGTCAAATAGTCGCTGAACTAATTGAAAAGAGGTGGAGAGAGACGTTTAGTTGTTTAGCGCGGTTGTAATCCCTGCATTAATACAGTGGACGCAGCGTGTTTTAAGGATTTAAAGCGTAATCCTTTGTTGGCTTTTGTTCGGCGCAGACTGGAGGTCTATACACTTTCAGATCATTGTTAATTAAGGAGATTGACAGGTGTCCACTTGTAATTCTCTCTTTTGAGTCATCGCTGGCGATGAGGAAAAGAAGACCAGAGGGTTGTGGAGTTATAATTGGAGCCCAACTGGGTGGTCCACTTAAAGTTTGTTGGTGGAGGAGATAATCAAACATGAAAACTGAATGACAAAAACAAAATGATAATGTGCCGACAGCAGTCTGCCTGCTGGCTGGTAATTGTGTCTTTTACTACTGTTTTTTTCAGCAGCCAGCAGAGAACTGCTGGAGTATTTCCTGCTCAGCTTCCCTTTAAGTTATATTTAATTTTTCTTCTGTATTAATAACTTTCATGAGCTCTAAAATACTCCTATTAATGTCCCAAAGTTTTAGACTCACATGATTTCCCTCATATAGAACCAGAAATCAGCCAAAACGTTTTTACACTTAACTGAAGTGGAAAACTTGATTAAAAATAAATGTGACAAAATGTTAATAGAAACATTCATGAAGCGCAAAACATCAGTACATACATATAATTAATACAGAACACAAACAAAATGTCATACAGCCCCAATTCCAAGTCTTGGGACACTGTGTAAAACGTAAATAACAGTGAGATTCAATAATTTGGAAATGCTTTTCAACCATTATTCAATTGAATACAGTACAAACAGATATTTAATGTTTAAACTGAGGAACTTTGTTTTTGTAAGTTTACACTCACTCTGAATTTGATGCAACATGTTCCAAAGAAACTGTGACAGGAGCCTGTTTACCACTGTGATACATCAGATACATGAAGTTTTAAAGTGAAATTCTTTCTCATTCTTACTTGATAAACGACTTCAGCTGCTCAACAGTCCTGTTTGGTCTCTGTTGTCGTATTTTGTGCTTCATAATGCACCACACATGTTCAATGGGAGACAGGTCTGGACTGCAGGCAGGTCAGTCTAGTACCTGAACTCTTTTACTAAGAAGACACACTGTTGGAACACGTCCACAATGTGTCTCAGCATCATCGTCTCTCTGAAATAATCAGGGACGTCTCTGAGACAGACGTCAGGATGGCAGCATATGTGGCTCCAAATCCCCCCAAACCATCACAGCTGCTGTCTTTACAAGTTAGTGCTGGTAACAATCTGGATGGTCCTTTTCCTCTTTAGCCCGGAGGACACGACGTCCATGATTAGTGAAAACAATCTGAAACGTGGACTCGTCAGACCACAGCTCACTTTTCCACTTTGCGTCAGTCCGTCTCAGATGAGCTCGGGTCCAGAGAAGTCTGCAGTGTTTCTGGATGCTGTC